>JAQMYI010000014.1:21744844-21770369 GCA_030014275.1 Clariallabes melas
AGGTGAGGAGACAAAGGAGGAACAGAGGGAGAGGTTCAACTCCCCTGGGAGCTTTTCTTAAAGCTATTACATCAGCTTTCTTTTGCTTCACGGATCCACTTTTGATAAACCAGATAATGACGTAAACTGGCTTCCAGTTCGGCTGTGATGGTTTTAATTCTTAAGGGTGTTTCCTCCGTGCTGGCTTTGAATACTTAGAGAGAATTTGAACCTGGATCAACAGAAGAAGGAAGAAACTACATTTTTTTTTATCCAATTCAGCCAGAGGTAATTCCCAGACACGTACAAGTCTCCAGCATGAAAGTGCGAAGGCCAACACGTACATGCTTCTTGTGCTGCATCGCTTCAATCTGCTGCTTACACAACCTCATAGTACAGCTGAAAAGGCTTGGAGGAGATCTTACTCAAGCCACGTGGGAGCCCTTATTCATAAAATCTCTAAACACATCTGCCCGAGATCATAAATACAGATCTTCCTTGGCTGCAGGACGTAAATAAAATACCGTATCGTCGCTGCGGTGTGCCTTGTGAAGTATTAAAAGCTCCCGGTAGTGAAGTGGTTTTCACAGCAAAATGGTTTGTGATTGTTGGAATGTTTAAACGCAATCATTCCAAACCTAGAAAAGCCAATTTGGAATGTTTAGATATGATCACTGTGTACAACAATTCATTTCAAGACTTACAAAACAGCAATCTATCAGAGACCAATAATTTCAACATAACATTTCACAAATGATGGTGTAGGATTTACACAATTGTCAGCTAAATGTCTTTTTTTTTTTGTTTTTTTTTGCACAGTGTTTCTCAGCCATGTGTGTGTCCTTCTCAAAATAAATCAATATAGAACTAAAGCAGTCATTAGTTAAGCTATACAGATTACGTCAGAACATAATTAAGAAACCAAGTCAGTAGTCAGTCATGTCTTTAAGTACTGTAAGTAACTCCATAGGTCAGTAAGTCAGTAGGCAAACCTATAAACCCCATCAGTCCACAAGTAAGTCAGGATGTCATAAAAAAAGTTGATAAGTCAATAAATAATAATGAACATAAGTAAATATGTTCATAGGTCAGTAATTAAGCCAGTAGGTTTGTAAACGAGTATGTCAGTAATAAGGTAAGTCTGTAGGTTGGCAAGTAAACAAACGTCAGAAACTCTATAAACCAGTTTGCCCATGATCATGTCAGTAAATTAGTCAGTAATTCACCAAGTACAAAGGTTACCCTGTACATCAGTAAGTAAGTCAGTAAATAACTACTCAGGTCAACTAGTCAGTCAGTCAGTCAGCCAAGGGGTCAGACAGTTGGCCAATGAGTCAACCAGTAGGTCAGCTAGAGAATGAGTCAGTAGGTAAAGTCAGTATGTTAGGTATTAGGTCAGTAGCTTAGTCGGTCAGTAGGTCAGTCAGTAAGTGTCAGTCACTGAGTCAGTATGTCAATGAATCATTCAGCAAGTCAGTCACTCAGTAAATCAGTGAGTCACTAACTAGGTCAGTCAGCGAGTGGGTCAATAACTAAGTCAGTAATTCTGTGACTGTCACTGAGTCAGTAGGTCAATGAGTCAGTCAGCGAGTGAAACAGTAGGTGAGTCAGTCAGCAAGTCAGTTAGTCATTCAGTCAGTAAATCAGCAAGTCAGTAACTAAATCAGTCAGTCAATAGGTCAATCTGTAAGTCAATCAAACAGTGCATAAGTCAGTCATTGATTAAGTCAGTGAGTCAGTAAGCTACTGAGTCAGACAGTCAGTAAATTAACAAATAAATATAGAAATAAATCCAATTAGGTTTTAACACGATTTCCAATAACTGTTGATATTTTGCAATATTTAGAAATAATCATGATGTGAAAACTGGAGACCATCATAATACAGGCAATTACTGCGAAATGAAAATAAATGACATTCATGCTGAGACACATGGAGTGAGTACTTTATACAGGAAAAACCACATATTCATCACTATCATCACCATCATCATAACCATCATCATCTTCATGACTGGGACAGAAGCGGAGAGACAGGACCACCATCAGGTTTTGCTCTCTGACAACATCAGCTCATTTATCACACGTTGTCTCTGAAGCCAAAACAATCATTTTAACATGGAACAAACAGTTTAAATCTGTTTAAAGAAAGGACACGATCATGAGCGGTGCCAAAACTAAATCGCCTCAACTTCTTTTAAACAGAAAGAGGAAGCAAAGTGAAATAAATTAGAACTGGAAACAAAAAACGGATAATATAACTGTTTATTTCTCAAGCTTAAATACAAAAACTGTGTACGTGTTTGTGTGATCCAAAAAAAAAAAAAGCCAAAATTCTTGCATATTAAAATGACGTATCTTGATGTTATTAATACAAATTCTTTTATTACTGAGTGTTCCAAATCTTGCAAATATTGCATCACAGAGAGTCATGCTAATAAAGCTGTCCTGAGAGAGAGAGAGAGAGAGAGAGAGAGAGAGAGAGATTCAGGGTATAGAGAGAACATACTGCAGTGTTGCTAGGAGAAGGGAAGCCACGCTACAAAATATTTTCCACACTGAGAGGATAAACTCATCGGGGAAACACTGAACTCACACAGAGCATAATAAGGAACAAAGAGAAGAAAAGAAGAAAGGAGCGCGGGTGCGAAAACGGGCGGGACATGCTAAATTATAAGGGAGGCCAATATTTTCTGCCGTCCATCAGGGTATATAGAGAGTGCAAAAGTTTGCACTCCCTGAGGATAACATGAAGGCAAAACAAATAATCACAAACACAAGAAATGATCAAAGTGACCAATTTACCTCTAAAAACAAACACAAACCTCATCTGTATCCTCCGAGCAGATTATAGATTGCAGTTCTTCCTTATCTAGTAGACTACAAGGTATTTTGCTTATTGCTTATTATTCTTCTGGACCAAGAAATGTGAACGCAGCATACATTTTCACCGGTTAATTTATTATCCTCGTTCCTGGAAACCATCTCAGGAACCCAGGGAGTAAGGCGGGAATGCACCCTGGGTGGGAATTCACCCTGAAAAGGATCAAGGCAGCTTAAAGAGATGGTTTAATTTTTTTCAAGTTCATCTTAAATCAAAATTGAGGTGAATATAAATACATTACAGTAGGTTTTTTTTTTTTCCCCCCGATTTTTTCCCCAATCTTAGTCCTGTCCAATTCCTCCCCGTCACTAGGGGGCTCCCACATTAAGGCAACTACTACCACTCAGCCGGGAGGGGCCAAAGACTATCACGTGTTTCCTCCAAACCGCGTGACGCCAGCCGAGCGCATCTTTTCGAACTGCTTGCTCACGCACCGTTAGGGGCGGAGTAACACACTCTGAGGAAAGTGCTAGCCGCTCCCTCCGCGTGCGCGAGCTCACAGACGCCCCTGAATCCTGAATGTAGAGCCGCGATTTTTAATGTGGGAGCAGAAAGTACCTCTCATCCCTCCCCTCTGAGAGAGCTCGGCCAATCAGCTCTCTCTAGACCTCCGGCTGTGAGAGGCAACAGCATCACCCGGGAACCGAACCAGCGATCTCCGGATGATCGGGCGAGCGCTTTACCACTGTGCCACTCGGAGGCCATTACAGTAGGTTTTTGGTGGTTATAATTTTTTCTGCTCTATACAGGGATTGAAGCTCGTCACCTACCACACTTAGTAATGGGGGCCAAATTCCACAACACTCATTCCGTGCAAAAATGCATTCCAAAGTTCAGCTGAGACTCGTATGAAGGTTCTGCAGTCACATTGAGCTAAATCAATTTGGTATCTTATAAAAATGGCCACAAATCTAGTACAACTAACTCTTTAATAGTTTTCATTTAGCCAAACAGCTAATTTAAATTTGTGCTAAATACACCGTAAAGTTAAAAGATACCAACTGGATTTAGCTCAGTGGGACTGCAGAAGCTTCATACGAGTCTCAGCTGAACTTTGGAATGCACGGAACGAGGGTTCTGGCATTTGGCCCCCATTAATTACATTGTACGCCGGGTGACGCTCGGTTTTCGAGGGAGGAAAACCACTAAGAAATGAAACTTCATTTGATTTAAGACATACATTTAAAAAAAAAAAAAAAAAACTTGGATATACTGTACCTGCAAAACCTTTTTTTTTTTTTTCCTGAATGCTAATTACAAGCAGCTCAAGGACAAGAAATCCAAGAGACATGTACAAGTAAAATTCGAGAGGGACAATCAACAGACATGACTGAATCCTATTAACCATGTTGTCTGATAGCTTTATATTCTAAACAACCCAATATATTTACACAATAGCAAGTCTGGCTATAACAGCTTTAAAACATCATCAACAAACATGAACTCTTTATAAGATTTTAAGGAACAGAAACTAAACAGGAAAAACATGCTAGCTAGCACACAGCGACTAGCGAAACAGCTACACGGTGTTGTTGGAGTGCCTGTGAAAAAAAAAAAAAGACAGGACACGACCGGCTGAGTGAATTCCAGCCAACGTTTGTTTAGCCGGCGAAGTGGACGAGGCACACAAACGCGGTATTGTTCGGTTTCTGCACAGAGCCGGCTGCTTCCACAAGGCAAACAGGACGGAGCCGTGTGGCGTCTCTGAGAGGAGTTAAACATCAAACCCCCTCTCTCTCTCTCCCTTCCTTACACACACCTTTCTTGAGGCAATTTAGTGGTCAATCATTACAGATTCTTTTTTTCTTTTCCCCTTCAGTGTAGCAAGCCAGTCAGAATCTCCACAGAATGTTCTAGCATACCTGACTAGCATGAATTAGCTAATTACAACATCTTCATGGGAGAAAGCACAAACATGTTGTACTGGGATATGGAACAATCTCTCTCTCTCACACACACACACACACACACACACACACACACACACGGAGTTAGCTACAGTAACAAGCTAGCATAGACACGACTAGCAAAACACCACATGCACAATTTAGAAAGCAGATAACATGCTACGGTCAGTTTCTCTATGAATCATAGGCTCTTTAAAAATTAATTACTTGTCAAAAGGGATAAAAATTTGACAAGTGGATAAAGATTTCGACACCTTAAAGTCGATTAATGAGAGCACGCCCTGGAGCATGTTATTCCTCTCATTATCGCAGCAATTTGCCAACGATTATAAATACACATTTAAAGAACAATATGTTCGTTTTCTCCGTTCATTCGGATGTCGAGGAACACCCACGAGACAAGTCCGTTCCCGTTCGACTTCCGATACGTCGGCTACAATCAGTCGTTTTTTTTGTTTGTTTGTCTATTAAAGTGAATCCTCAGATCTGAAACTATTGTCAGAGCTGCTGTTATGAAAATTAATGATGCTACATACATTATATTATACAACAGTGGTATAAAAGCTATATCACACTTAAGGTCATGCTGTTGTACTGAATATCAGTACAGCTGTGATATCTTCACTGCTTGGGCAGATCCCTCGTCCTACACCCGCATCACAGCAGCGCTGATATTCGGTACATTTTAATTTGACCTCGTGTGTGATATTGCTTAATTATAGTAATTTTTTTGTCATTTAATTTAATGGAATTTTTTTTTGGAAGGGGGGGCTTCTCCCAGATTTTCTCCCTAATTTAGTATCCAATCATCCCCCCCTTACAAGAGTAAAATCTCCGACATTATCACGCGTTTCCTCCGAATCACGTAACGCCAGCTGACCGTATCTTTTCAAAATGCTTACTCGCACCGTTGGAGGACAGCGCTATCCGCTCCTTCCACTTGCGTGAGCTCACAGACGCCCCAGATTGGCTGTACAACCGTGATTGATGTGAGAGCGCCAAGTGTCCCACCCTGCTAAGAGAGCTCGGCTAATTCGCTCTCTCTAGGCCCTCGGCTGCGAGAGGCTACAGCATCACCCGGGAAACAAACTAGCAATCTCCAGATGATCGGGCGAGGACTTTACCACTGCACCACTCGGGACCCTAGTCATTTTAATTAAAAAAAAAAAAAAAAGGGACCCTTAGCGCCACTAATGAATGAGAAATGTAGTAGCACACTTTGTGTAAAATAAATAAATAAATACTTTCTTACTTATACTTTCATACCTCATTTTCAAACACGCCTCATTACATGTATTACCCACATACCCACCTTCATCAACCCCCTAACCCCCCCCTCCATCTCACACACATACAGACACCCTCATCACACACTTCAGCACACCGTTCCGCTGGTTTCCTGATCACTATAATTTACACAACGCTCCACAAACGTGACTCGACTGTCAGTAGAAGAACAGAGCGTCTTTTGTGACCGCCCTCATCTCTCGTTCCTTTCGTTCACCTTCATAAGCCAGAGCGCTCCATCATCACCCCTACAGAGGAGTCCATTCACGTCCTTCCAGACAAAGTGGACGCGGCCATTCCAGGCATCCCCGGCACGCTGATGTTGAGCGCTGATATCAGCTTCGGATCCTTCACGCTTCAGCCACGCTCTCGCTCTTTCTTTCTCTCTCTTCGCTTCGCTTCTCTGCTCAGTCTTTTTCACTTTCAAACAAATCTTTCCATCTGTCTCTTTTTTTTCTGTTTTCAAGCTTGGATTCTTGCTCATGTTTTGATCTGATGGTCTGTCTTTGTTGCCATCTTGCTTTCTTTGTGCCTCGTTTTATCTCCAAGCTTGACAGAACCATGAGTTTTTCTCTCATTAGCGAGTCAACACTTCGCTTCCCTTCTTTAATTTTTATTTTTCCTTCTCTCATCTCCATATTAATTCTTTTTGAATGTCTGTTTTTTTTTAAACCCTGTTCACCTTTTATGAATCAAAGCCCGAAGTACACCTTTTGCACTCAACTCTTTCAGTTCCACAGCCTTGAACATTTTCTTTTCTCATCACTGAGCTTCAATTCCTTTTTTTCAACTTCCATTTCCAATCCTCACCTTTTCCTCCATTTCTCAGTTGCAATCCTTTCAGTCTCTGAGCCTTTGATTCTTTTTCCTTTTCACAGTTGCAGAGCTTCAGTCAGTTTATTTATTTAATTATTTCCTCCTTTTGTTAGAACATCAGCTTCATCTTGGATCTCTCTCTCTCTCTCTCTCCCTCTTTTCTTTCCTCCAGATTGCGTAATTCCTTTCGCATCTCTGAAATTATTTCTCCTTTCGTCTTCGCTAGATTTTTCCTCTCATTTCCTGGTCTTTTTAAATTTTAATTCCTTTACTTGCCATGTCTTAGATCCATTTTTGGCTCTGAAGCTTGATGTCATTTTATTTTTTTCCTTTTATGTCTCCGGACACTATTTTTAACCTTTTCGTCAAGTGATTATTTTTTTCCGCTTTTTCTATTTTTATCTGCATCTTTTTTTTTTCTTTCATCTCCCTCCATCAAAGGCAGCTCTAATTAACCTCCTCTTTTATCCCCCATTTGATTTGTATTTTCATAATTCCGCTGTACTCAGAAACCAATTGAGGAAGGGCGTTTGCCGAATCGCCACTAGGGCCTAGAACTGACATCTGAGGCATACCGCAGCTGTCGGATTTTCCTGTCGTGGCCTTCTCGTTATGGTTTAATATTAAGCGCGGTCACATTCTTTATTTTAAAAAGTTATTAGTACGTCTTTTCAGCTCTCGAATCGCTTATCAGGGCTGCATCTCCACCGTGTCGAGAGAGGGACATGCCATCCATTCTCGCCGTCCTGTGAGCGCCCGAGCTGGGCACCGGGCCCTCGACTGCTCTTTGATGTACCGTCTGTGCAGCTGCCGATAGTATCAGAGCTCTCGATTACTGTGTGTGTGTGTGTGTGTGTGTGTGTGTGTGTGTGTGTGTGTGTGTGTGTGTGTGTGTGTGTGTGTGTGTGTGTGTGCTGGCGTACAGTATGGTGATAAGCAGCCCAATAAAGGGGGTGCAAGCTACAAAGTCTTGAGGAAAATGTTCAGCAAAAAGATGAAAGATTGAATAGAAACAGAAGGATAAAGAGAAAGCAAAACGAATAGTGAAGTAAAGTAAAGGAAGACAGAACAACTGCTGTACGCTGGACTGCCTTGTCTGACAAGTGGTTTTGGGAACTTGCCCTACAGGAAGGGCATGATGGAAGCATATACAGGCTTTAGGACTGAGAGACAGGCTGAGAGAGAGACAGGTGTCACAATGTCATGTTTGACCTCTACGGGAAGTTCACATTCATACTGGTGTCCAGTTACAAACCCACAGCCAGCTGGGAGTAAAGTCACGATTAGATTTACAGCGAAGACAAACGTAAAGTAGTCATCACTACTAGCTACTCTCTCTCTCAGACAGGATCCTCCAGTCACCGTGCTCGACCTCACCGCACCGCGTCTTCATGCACTAGGGTGTTATAGGCTCACAAATATTTGAAATACATTCCTGCCTTTTTTGACCCAAAAGTAAATAAATAAATAAAAATTAACTAAAACTTTTAGTTTTGGGCTGCGACTCCCCAAAAATATCCCAACCCCATCCCCCTGGACTTGTCCTAAATCGCTCTACAGCGCGCTCCGTGTCACGGCTCAGGGTACGCAGCTGGACTGTAAATTCCCTGTAAGCATGCAAACCTGTCACACTGCTACCTCAGCTGCCTCCCATACCACGTTACCTCGTGACCTCAACCACACTGAGGAACTTTCAGCCAAAAATAATAATAATAATAATAATAATAATAATAATAAAAAAAAACACTTCCCAAACAAGAACTTTTAATCACCATGTCATATACACAATATACGACAAACTTTTCATAATAAAACTTTCCTTAAAAAGGTCCCATATTCTACTTTAAAAAAAATATATATATTTTTTTTTCTCTCCGACTCCCTGTATTTCACTCCTCCTCCAAACATACCGTTGAGCAACAAGGTGGGGGAGGGGCTCTTCTTATATGAGGTCACATTAGGAGAGGAAATCTAATCAGTTTATTTAAACACATTTTGCCAAAATGTGAAAAAAAAAAAAAAGGCCAAAAAGCAGGGAGACTCATGAGAATGTCTAAATGTGACTAAAATGTGCATAAAATGTTAATTTGCATAAAAAAGGTGCCCTTTAAAAGTTCCAATTATAAACTGTAATGCTATTTTTTATTATGTGAAACTGTGTGAAAGTGTGAAAATTTAAACCGTAAACAATCATTGATGCTCTATTTAGAGAATGAATAAATGAATGAATAAATAAATACAATTCAAAATCTTTGTTTCAGTTGGAAAGGTGACTTTCCAGAAAAAAATTAAAATAAATAAAATTATATATATATATATTTTTTTTTTTTTAAGTCTACAAAAAAAATACAAAAAAAAGCTAGTGTTTTATAATCATTAATCACGCCATAAAATTTAGACAATGACAGAACTGACAAGAAGACATGAAGGAATAGAAGTAGTGAAGCGTGTTAAACGAGGAAGCGCCACAGCACCTTCCCCAGCCTTTTCATGTCCAGATGGCGGTGATTTGCGTGTCTGCGAGTCGAATCTTGTCCAAGCGCTCCAGGGCACAATCGCCATCCTGTGCATTAACACCGGCGACCTCAAAACCGGGACCCTTTGACCTTTCGTGGCTCCGGGGTCAAAACATCAGAGGAATTTTCGGCGAGCTGTGTGTTAAGTGTTAAAGATGGAAGAGCGGAGCCGTTTCGGCACAGGACTGAAATTATTAAGCTTCCAGATGCCTGTCTGATAGTATTAACTTCACACATACCAAAAAAATAAATAAATAAAATAACATGATATCCAGGATGACAGACATGTTAATAACTGGGTTGAGAAACAGCAGAAAAATCAGTGACGGGTGACAAATTGAAGGAATCTTGAATTAGCGCAAAAGGAAAAAAATTAATAAATAAAAAAGTCAGTCTAAATGCAAGCATGAGCATCAATGAGTCGTACAAGTCGAGAATTAAAAACACGACTGAAACCGAACAGGCGCGCAAACTTTAGACCAAGTCAGTGCCAAAACTTGTCTAATCGTCTAAGAATCATTAGGATTATAATGAGCGCAAGATATGAAGAAATTATAAATGCAAAATTTTTTTTTTTTTTTTTTTTTTTTTTTTTTAATCCTTGTCCCCCGCCCCAAACAAAAAAAAATTCCCCTCACGCAACTCGTAACATCTGGTAAAACCCACTAAAGGTTTTTGTGGGAAAACAAAAGCTGAAGAATATTTACACACCTTCCCAGAATTCCTTCGCCTCTTTGTTACGGGATTTTACCTTTCTGCACTCGCCGTCTCTAATTATTCCACCAGCGCGACCTGTGTGGTCTACGTTGGGACGGCGAAAGTAAACACACCTCTGATCCTCCTGAAATCGGAGCTCTTTAAAAGCAGGCCAAAGGGAGGGAAAAAAAAAACGAAGATAAAGACTAGAAGAAAAGGAGGTGAGGAAAAAAAGGAAACACTAAAGGTCCTGCCAGCGTAAGCTGTTAGGGCTGTTAACGCACAGAGACCAAAGGATTACGGAGAGGAGAGGGTTTTTAATAAACTGTCCAGTCTGTTAGATCAACAGAGCTGAGGATCCACTAAAACCTGAGATCTTGGATTCTTCAAGCGTTCTGGTGTTTGGCGCGGTGGATCGGAGGTCTATCCCGGGAATCCTGGGTGTGAGGTGGGATACGCTCTGGGTGGGAAAACCGGTCCACCAGAAATAAATCGACCAGAAGCAACATCAAGTATTAACTTCCTGCTTCTAAAGAGTTCTTTGAGGTTGCGTATTCAAAACAACAGATGAATCCCAAAATTCTCCATGATAAACAGCAATCTGCTACAATGCTAACATCATTGCCAGGTAAGTTGAATACCAGTAAACTGGTGACAGGATCACAGGCATCCAAGGCCCTCCCATACCCGCAGCACACCATTTGCTGAAAAAAAGTCAGTACTGGGCACAACAGAAAGGCACCAGAACACCCAGTGCACCACAGCCTGCTGCGTATGGGGCAAAATGAACAAAGAGCCCAGGGCCATCAACCCGGCCTCCAAACTCCCATCCAGTGAATCAAGCACTCACTGAATGCGCCAGGCAAACAAGTCTAATCCAAGGAGGCTCCACCCTGCAACCCACAGCACCCAAAGGATCAGCTGCCAATGTCCTGCGGCCAGACACCACAGCAAACATGTCCCCGAGGGGCCAGAGCTGCCCTTGTACTGGTAGCACAAGGAACAAACTACACAAGACTTGAGCATAACGTTCTGGGATTCGATGCTCATCGATGTAGAAGGAAGATTTGTACGTTTGTTTTGGCCCAGTGTGTCCAGTCCACATCAGCGCTTGGTCTCCAAACCTTTCATAAGTTCTTATTTTTCTGTATTGTTTTCCTCTCTCGAATGAAAACAAAGCCTCTGCGACTAAATTTACCCGCTCGGGCTCCTGGTAGTGTTTACGATGGCACTCGGTGGACTGCGTCTCACCTCAGGAGTGTTAAACTGCTCTAATGACATTCCTGTGGCCAGACAAGTGAAAGCGAAGGCCCCGCTGGATCTGGCACTCGCAGTGCTCGTGTTATTACAGCCAATAACCCTTCTTCTACTGTGTCCCTGTGCTTTTTGTCTTAACTTCCTGTATTTTTCCTTCTCTTTCTTCCTCATCGCCCTCACATCACCACGCCTCAGGTTTTACCTCTCCGATCGAAATTGAATCACAAGAGCAGCATGATGGGATTCATGTTAATCAGGATGGAGAAGATCCTGCTCACACGAGTCTAGTCGCAAGCTTTATAAAAACATCCGGAAACACTCTGATAGAGGGCAGCATATTTATTGGAGAATCTGGTCTAACATGTTCTCAACCTGTCGGCTCATGATGATTTGATGGACTTGAAGGCACAAAAAAAAAAAAAAAGCTTCAAAAGAATAACTTTTCATACTCTTTGCTGCCTTTATGATCATCTTTTACTGCACAGATTGTCCTGAAAGCCCAAAGACTTGTGTACGTGTATATACAGTACTGTGCAAAAGTCTTGACCTCCCTCATTTCTGCACATTTTTTACTTCCAAAGAGCAGATGTTCTTGTATTATTAATGTAGTCCTGAGGAAGAGCTCTCCAGGCTTCCTGAAGGACTTTATTATCCACATAGTGACCTACACCATTAATCATTCAAGCATTAAAAAAATAATAAAAATCGAACTTAAGGCATGAACCAGTGAGAAACAGGTGCAGATGGTGACAGTTGATCAGGTCAGTGAATAGTATAGTGCTGATGGTGAATGCTGAGTTGTTGGAACAGACGAGAGGGGAAATGAGGTCGCTGCTGAGGTTGCTGCCCTTTTTAAATGGTGTCTTTAGAGATTTTGCAGCCTGACGCAGTAAAAATTTGTTCTCGTTTTGCTTAATTTCATATACAGTATGCACAGTACTGTATATATTTATTCAAATTAATTAAATTATAAAGAATGAAACATTTCCTTAAAGTGAACTCCTTGCATGTGAACAGGAAATTTATTTCTTAAGCACTTTGTCAAACACTGGACTGAACATTTGTGCAACAAATTGGTTGACAAACCAAAGCTCGGAGTGAATTTTAAACAACACACGCAGCCTCTTCTAGTAACCCTGCTGAATATTAAACTGCTGACCAAACAATGAGAAAATGCTGCAAACTCAGCAGTAATGCACGGCACATAGAGCGCATTTATCAAAACGTAGTTTTAAAGGAGTAGTCGCTCTTGGGTGGACGACAGAAAATAGGAAAATTGCATGATCGACCTCAATTGATATCTGCATTAAAGATCACAGGTGTAGCCAATGGGTTTCTGAAAATAATAAGGAAAAAAAAAAAAACAGAGAAAAGTATTAATGAAGATGAATGGAGAAATAAATAATGCTGAGATGAGATATGGAATTAAATAAAAATAGACAGAGTAGCAGCATTAACATAAAGGATGAGAGGGATGGACATGGAGAAGAATGAAGAGAGACTCCTGGGAGCGAGGGGCTTTCAAGTCAAAGTGGGTCTTTTGATTGTGCAATTTTAATATTAGAGTTAAAATCTCCCCTTTCTCTAAATAATCCCCTGTTTCGATAGTGCTTGGATACCATCAAGGTCGAAAGTTCTCAGTTTTCTGCCTTCTTCATGTCTGAAACACTAGCCTCCCAGGAACTCCTTTAATGGCCCATAAATATGAAAACATCTTTCAGCGAAATCAGGGGATGTGGCAATAACGCCCATGACATGTTATCCATCGATTTTCAAGGATCAGATGTTCCATACGGTGAGTGTTCACAGGAATGGCTCCGAGCCACCTTAGCCAGCCGTACGGTCTTCATTTACCAGAAATTTCGCCACAAGTCCCATTTTGACTTGAACACCCCTCGCACAACCCCTCATAACCCCTGTGCATACAGATTTGAAGAAGAATATAGATTGCAAGGGATCCTTTGTGTCTCTGGCTGTAAGTGTATGGCTCATATTTGTCTCCACAGTTTTGGAGAGAGAGGAACGATACTGTACATGCCCACGTTGCCTGCTGGAGAAAGCAGTCCCTCTGCCTTAAATGAGGTCCGGAGGGAGAACAGGGTTCTCGCTCATCCTTCACTAAGAGGCTTAATCTATCAAACCTGAGAGCTCAACCCTCGAGCTGGCGCCAGCTATTAAAGAACACTTGAGATAAATAAAGCTCTTGAACAAGATAGATGGGTTTCAGGGACATGACATGTAAATGTGGTGTCCCTGAAAAGTGTTAGTTTTATCAAAAAGTTTTAAACTAGGCCACTATAGTTTTTCCAGTGCAGCTGAATCCTGAAATCTGATTGGTCAGAAGCTGTTGAGTAATTTTGTTATACCAACAGCTCTGACTACTGTATAGTCTGAACCGCAGGTTTATATCAATTCCGTGTTGAACTCATTTTTATCAGAACCAGAGGTCACCCCTTGTACAGGACATCCTGTTACTGGAAAATAATGCGCTAATGGTAAGGTGGTAACTCTAACTCCGACTCATCACAATGCTTATTTCTTACAACAGCATGACACGGTGTGTTAAAGTCGGTAATTACTGAGGAGTTCATCAGCTCTGCCCACTCTACAAGGTGCATAATTAATACTCATCCTCTAGCATAGTTTTTCTGTGCTCAAGTGTCTGTGTGGTTTTAGACCTTTTTTCCCCCCAGTGTGTTTTGATGCAAAAATAATTTTTCCTGAATTTCATAGTTAATTCATGCTATAGTTCATCATCAACTAATCAGCATTATAATAGTAAGTTCTATTCCAGATGTCGCTAGTGAGGAACATAACATGGACGCTCAAATTTTTTGGCTAATCACCAACTTGTTCAGAACCAATCACGATAAGGATATACATAATTATTTGCATATAGTTACATGCATTTGATCTAATATGTTTTCCTATGTGCATCACATGGGATTCCTGTGTAACCTGTACAGGTTAACTTTAAGCTTTGAGGTTTTAGCTACAGGCTAACAATTACTGATAATTACTACTTATTATATTTAGTACAGTAAGTTCAATTATACTTGTTAGAACAATTATTCTATTCTGCATAATCACTTATATAGACACAACCCTGCATTCCATTCGGGAGTAGGCTGCTTGGGTAAACAACCGTCGGGAAAGTGTGTAATTTTCTTATGTGTGTGTGTGTGTGTGTGTACTTGCACCTACTGTATGTGTTGTCATTCTCAACTTTTTTTTTAGTTGGAATTGTAAAATTGTAAACATTGATATAAAAAAAAATTGTGATATGACCTTTATTATCGGCGCATGCTTCAAAGCTTACGCAAGAGTGCGGTTGTTCACTAAAGGAGACTGAATACTTTGACCCCAGCGTGTTTTCGAGACAGCGTGATAAGACGCTACTTCACAGACACACATGAGTGAAAGCCAAAAAGAACGAAAGGGGGGGAAAAAAAAAAAAAAAAAAGGAACTGCTATGAGAAGCATGTGTAAGAAAGAAAAGAACAAAGTGAGAGTTAAGGGAATGTAAAGAGAAAATGACAGACACGGAAAAAAAAAGTCTGCATCTGAGACTCGGCCCGTCCGTCAGCACATTCTTGTCCGACAACAAAGCAGCTGTAAAGCCCCGAGAGACAAGGGCATTACCGTTTCCAACACAACTCTGTTTATACAGAGACAGAGTTGCAGACAGAAAATGTGAGGTAGATATACATATATACATACATATTATATATATGCAGATGGGGTCACCTCAAAAAAGCAAGAAAGAAAAACAAAAAGAAAGAATAAAAGAGTCAAGAAATGAAGATAGAAACGAAGAAAGAAAGAATGAAAGCAAGAAATATAGACAAAAAAGAAGGACAAAAAGACAGACATACAGTACAGAAATGGACAAAGAAAAAGTAAGTAAGTAAGAAAGAAAGACAAAGATGGAAAGAAAGATAAAAAGGTACAGACAAAGACTGACAAAAAGAAAAACTGAGAGACAGGAAGGTGGAACAAAAAGACAAAGAAAGAAACAAAAAGAAAGACAAAGATTAGAAGAAAGAAAGATAGACAAAAAAAGGACAAAAAGACAGTCATACAGAAATGGACAAAGAAAAAGTAAGAAAGAAAGACAAAGATGAAAAGAAAGATAGAAAGATACAAAGAAAGAAAAAACTGAAAGACAGGAAGGTGGAACAAAAAAACAAAGAAAGAAGCAAAAAAAGACAAAAATGGGAAGAAAGAAAGATGGAAAGAAATAAAGACAGGAAGACAGCCAGAAAGAAAAAGAAACAGACTGACGCAAATGAAGACAAAATACATTGGAAACTGAAAAATAAAAATAAAAAAAGATACATACTGGGAAAAAAAACGAGGAAATAAAGACAAACAGTCTGATGAATGAAGAGGTTATACTGTATGGTGATAAAATATTGATCTCGCAATTAATAATGACACTGTAAATGCACTATTTCATGCAGTTATATTTAATTTTTGTAACAAATTCTGGCTTGAAGCATCTAGAATGCTAACATTTACCTCAGACACTGGTTGCCAAGAAAAATCTCAGTTGAACTAAAACAGAGTATGACAGTAAATAGCATTGATGGCTAACAACTTGTTTGAGACAGTGCTAACTGAGGCTAATGATTAAGGCATTCTCTGTAATCTATCCATTATGCTTTTTTTTTGTGTTTGTTTTTACTAAATAGTGTTGCTGCTACATGTTAACAATGAAAATTTAATAGAAGTGTCTAGAATGCTAACATTTACTACAAATATGCTGATTTGTCACTAAGAAAAGACGCACTTAAGCCAAGATGACACAGTAAACAGATTTAGCATTGACCGCTAACCAAAATTCGTCACAAATACCACAAGCGTCACAGAAAAAGGAATAAAGTTGTCTTGAATGCTAACATTTACATTTATGTTGATAAATTGTCAAAAAAAAAAAAAGAATCAGTTAAGATTAAAAAAAAAAAAAAAAAAAAAAACCCAGTAAATAGACTTCGCATTGATGACCAAAACCAAAACTCTGAAGATCCATATTGAAAAATGACAAGGTATTTAAACTCTGAGCTGTCAGAAATGTTTGAGGTCACAAATACCACAATAGTGGGTTTAAAAAAAAAAAAAAAAAAAAAAAAGAAAAGAAAATCTTTGTATTGACCACAGAAACTAAATAAAAATCAGCTAAAATGCTAACAATTACCTCTATGACATGACAATTTGCTAAGAAAAGAGTCAGTTAGATTAAAATGACACTGTAAATAGACTAGGGCTGAAACGATTCCTCAAGTAACTCGAGTAATTCGATTACAAAAACATTTCACAAATTTGACCCATATTGACAAAACATACTGTTTTCAATCTCTGAGCTGCACAAATGTTTTTAAGGTCACAATTACCACAGGCACCCAAGAAAAAGGAATAAAGTTGTATTGAATGCTAACATTTACCTCAAATATGTTGATAAATTGTCAAAAAAAGATGCAGTTAAGCTAATTAATGAATAAATAAATAAATAAATAGAAAAATACTGTAAATTGACTTAGCACTGATGACATATTGAAAAATGTCATGTCATTTAAACTCTGATCTGCCAGAAGTGGATTGTTTAGATAAAATATTTGGAGTGACCATGGGGAAAAAAAAAAAAAAAGCTAAAATGCTAACGTTTACCTCAGATATGCTGATAAATTGCTAAGAAATGACTCAGTTGAGCTGAAATGACAGTGCAAACAGATTTAACATTGACGGCTAACCAAAATTCAGAAGATCCATATTGAAAAATGACAGAATTTAAACTCTGAGCTGTCAGAAATGTTTTTGAGGTCGCAAATACCACAAAAGTGGATTTACATACAAAATATTATATTTGTAGTGACCATGGAAACAAAATAAAATCTGCTAAAATGCCATGTCAGATACAGTATGTTGACAAACTGCTAAGAAAAGACTCAGTTAAGCTAAAATGACACTGCAAACAGATTTAGCATTGACGGCTAACCAAAATTCTGAAGATCCATATCGAGCAACGTCAGAGCTTTAAAATAGGAGCTTCTAGGACTGTTTTTGACGTCACAAATACCACAACAGAGGATCGGTTAAATGCAATATTTTTGTAAACATGACCACATTTGATCGTAGCATAAGCGAGAGTCAGACAGTGGTAAGAGAAATATGACAGTGATCAAAGCACAAGACAAAAACAGTTTCATCTGTTCGCTTCCCACAGAGGAGGAGGGAACACACACACACACACACACACACACACACACACACACACACACACACACACACACACACACACACACAGAAATAAATGTGTTGCGCTAAACATCATAAACTCTGCCTGATTGGGCCTGATTAAAGCAGACCGCACCACACTAAACATCAGATAAGCCGGCGCATGTTAGTTATTAAAACCTCACTAACACTGCGGATGTGTACTGAGGACACGCAGGATGTGTACACAAACACGCCTAAAGCTGTACAGCATGGAGACGCTGAAAGTGTGTGTGAACTGTTTGGTGAGCAAACAAAAACGAGTCTCCATCACTCACCTGCTCCTGATAAGAGTCGAGGACTGCGGCCACGTTGCCGGCCGAGGGAGACTTCAGACTCACCAGATCCTTCTCCAGGTCCGCGATCTGCGAGCAGAGACAACCGGGACACGTAACGCCTCCCGTCCTCATTCATCAAACACCTTTATTTATTCATTTATTTATTTTTAGATGGACAAAAGACTAGAAAGTTTAAATTATGTTTAGTTTATTCATTTCAGTTGGAGACACCAATTTACCTTTAATGTTGCTGCTGTATAAAGATGTTTACATACTGCACGATAATATTCTCCCTTTAAGTTTAATTAATATATTAACATATGCATCCATTCTATTTCACCTTCTTCTTCTTTGGTTTCTGCTATTTAGCAGTACCTATTATTACAATTGGTAAAACATAGTTTATATTTATTTACAGATATTTTATACAGATGTTTACTTACAGCAGTTTTATTTGCACACTCACACCCTTATTGATCTTCGTATATAATAAGGGTGTGAATGTGTGTGTGTGCCCTGCGATGGACCCGATTTCCTCCCATAGTCCAAAAGAATTAGGCTAATAGGCGTTCCCAAACTGTTTGTTACAGTAAATATGTGTGTGTGTGTGTGTGTGTGTGCCCTGTGACGGATTGGCACCCTGTCCATGGTATACCCCGCCTCATACCCAAAGTCTTCCCTGCTAGACTCCAGGCCTGTACGGTATAAAGTAAGACAAAAGTAAGCGCGCCCCTATAAAAGGTGAAAGCGTACGTCTGTGTACTGTATATGTGGAAGATTTAGCACACAACACTCTTTCACCATTTAGCTTCCATGCTGACTTTTTATGGCGTTTTGTGGGCGTGGCTAAATGGAACTGCTATACTTCACTAACTCTAAAGGCTGAATTTACACACAACTCGACTAAAAGATAAATGGGGGGGGAAAGTAGGCTGAATTAGAATTAAACCTAACAGCTTAGTCGCTTATGTAACACCATGCTGGACTGGCAGATAAAGACCACACGTGTAGAAGAGATTGTTTTTAAAGGCCTGTGCTTCTGCCCGAGCCTGTGACTGCTCGAAAGAACCGGTTGTGCTTTTATAACGCGAAAAAACAAAACACACAAAAAAAAGGTGATGTGTTACTGAAGTTTACTGGAGCTCAATATAAGCAGTTATAATATCACAAGATTATATGTTTATCCATTTAAAGGCATGCACATACAAAAGATGGCTCTCCTGTATTTATTCCTTGCTCCTGATGTATTCTTTGGTCGTACAAAGGGTCACGACCTCGGAAATGAACAAAGCAATAACAACATTTGGTGTTATCAGACGAACCAGACAAAACAAACTTGCGTTATGTTTTAAACCGGATACTTATGTGTGTGAGCGTAAGGTTATGGTTAGAATAAAAAATAAAAAATAAAAAAAAACTCAAGCTTTTAGAGAAATTATAATGCTGAGATTATTTAGCTTAGAGGCTAAAAAGACACCATTCGGTCAATTCATTACAAGTAAAACTTTAAAAACCGTTATGTTTGTGTGCGTTCTGCTTCTGAATGACTTTTTTTTTTTTTTTTAGAGATCGCATAGATTTGATGAGACGGATGAACAGTTGCTGAGTCGTTTCGGATTGCTATGAGCACTCTCAAACTCATAATTATGAAAATGATTTCGTTAACTGTGTCTCTCTCGGCTGACACGACATTCACAGCATCATGAATTTTTGATTTCCCTTTAAGGCCAGTGATCACACTCTGCAAGATCACACGTCTACTTTAAGTTCATTACAAAGTACTTCGATATTGATGTAATTCTTTTTCTGTTGAATCTCACCAAATTCTAGCGCCTGATTTGCACATGGCACAACATACACCTACCCTTATAAGGTGTTTAGGCCCGGGAGTTACATACAGTATGCTTATTATCCAAAATCTAGGCACGGGCCTCCAATGTAAGATCAAGTGGGATTTGACATTGAGCTGACCTGGGATGGTTAAGAACATTTGGTGCATCTACTGTAGTGTTGGATTCTCTTAACAAAAAAAAAAACTTTAAGATTTGCTGCATGAGGCCAAATATATTATATACAGCAGATAAAGAAAGTTTACACATTGCTGTTAAAAAGTTTTTGTGCTGAAAAATGAAGCCATCTTTTTTTTTTTTTTTTTTACCTTTAGTGTGATCGAGCAAGCAATAAACTTTACTAAAAAGTACTAAAAAACATACAGAGAGAGAGAGTTGGTACTGTGGATGTGAAGCAGCAGGTTGTGGTGCGGTAGTACATCATTTCCTAAACATCTCCGAGCTTTATTCTGTACACCTACTGTAGCAGCACTGTTTAAAATCTTAAAAAACTATGAGCTGGTATTTTTGTCTTGATCTTTGTGTCTCCTGCAGGCTGCCTGTCCTTGGCCTGGATGTAGGCGTTGTCCTACACACCACTCTTTCTCTCTGTGGTGGTGCCAGAGCGTCAGCATTTACCCTGGCACCCTGGGTACATCAACTGGGTTTCTGTGCCAGAACTCAGCTGCCGACTGCAGCTCCGCCCACATCCTGCTGATTGGTTAGGAAAAAAAAATGCTGACTTGGTAACTCCGCTCAGTCCTCATCTGCCCTCTAGGACAAGTAACCAAAACGAAAAGGCTGATGCTAGAGATTCGTGATGAAGTCAGCACAGTGGGGTAAAAAACCAGATTTTCCTGTTACGCCTCAAACAAATCAGCATCCGGTTTCACTTTGATCAAGTCTTACCTTCTCTGACTGGACGAAGTGTGTGGCGACTCCTGATCTCTGCACGTCTCGACCCTTGAGCCGAAACCCCGTCAGGGCGAGGAAGAGTCCCAGCTTTCCTTGAAGTCTTGGTAAAAAGTAGCCACCTCCGACATCAGGAAATAATCCTGTCGCAACCAAACAGAGATGTAGCGGAGCCGGTTAATGTCTAATACTAACTCTATTCAATTTATACATTTAATTACTCTGATTCTACATTAAATATAAATGTCTAATCCACCATCTAGATGTACAGGGGGTGTTCACGTCAAACCGGGATTTGTGATCAAATTTCATGTGAATGAAAGCGTAAAACTGATCAACGTTTTTATTTTTTTTTTAAGACTTCAAGCACATTACGGTGATGAGACTTTTAGCCGTAGTAAAACATTTGAATGGTGCAAACGTTTTTAAAGATGTCCGTGAATGACAGTCATTGAAGCAAGTGGAACACCTCATCCTTAAAATCTTGAGCCTGGTTCCTCTCAAGGTTTCTTCCTGTTACCATCTCAGGGAGTTTTTCCTTGCCACTGTCGCCCTCGTCCTCGGTCTGATCACTTTGATTCATACACATTCACATTTCATACAACTTAAATAATTCTCTTGATTGTGTAAAGCTGCTTTGCGACAATGTCAATTGTTAAAAGCGCTATACAAATAAAATTGAATTGAATTAACATAACTGTTACCATGATTACTACGTTAATATCTTATATAATATTATTTAAATTCAGTTCAATTCAATGATAATTATATAGCATTTTTAACGATGGTTATTGTCACAAATGTCAAAATCAATTATCAAAGATTAATCAAAGAAAAACTTCCTGAGATGGCAATAGGAATAAACCTTCAGAGGAACCAGACTCAACAGGGAACCCATCCTCATATGGGTGATCTCAGATAGCAGGGATTGATCTGCACTCATACTGTGCGTTAGAGAAGATGTGTGCTGGAAGTTCAATATCAAAACAGAGGTGTTTAAGTTAATATGGAGTCCACTTTCGGTATCGGAGGCTCAGGGACAAAACTGTTTGTGGGAATTTCAATCCTGACTGAATCCTGCAGTCACAAGTACTTAAAGAAAAGCTGTCCGTCCCCGGTCACACAAGGCCTCCATGCGAAGAGAACTCCAAAAAGAAGCGAGGGGTCAGGATGCCAGAATATCACAGAAACTCTTAAATTGGTCGATAAAGTGTGTGTGGTTTAAACAGTCAAACTTTAATAGCAAATGGAATTCCTTTCCTGATTCCGTCATCAAGTTCAGTACCTATAGTTCAGTATTATTTATACTTCAGATGGCTAAAATCAGATGATTGGCAGATTAACTTTTTTTTTTATTTTTTTTATTATTATTATTTTTAAGAAGTTCTTGGTGCCTTGTAATATAGAGATATTGCATTTTATTATCTTGTAATATTTTATTCATTTGGACAGTCCAGGGTGAATTTTCATAACATTAGAATTGCCTTCAATTCCTAAGAGGCTAAAGAGTGAATAAAAAATAAAAAAAAAGAGAGAGAGAAAAAAAAAAAAAGACAGATCTGCTGCTTACAGCTTTTACTCAGTTTTATAAACCACTTAATCCTTTTATTAACATTTATCTAAAAGTAACGCAGACAAAGCTCTGAGGTGGTCCTCATACACTGAGTGTTTATTCTTGCGTTAAACACAAAGCCAGAATCTGGCTCTTCCATCAGCTGTGGAATGAATCCACATGACTGTCGCCTGGATTAGAGAACACTCTCAAATCTCTGACAGTGTGGAAATTAGTTTTCATTTCCTCATGGGTTTGTCTCTCCCTTTCTTTAGAGTGCATCTTGTACTTCTGCTGAGAGGCGAATCGATAGGAGTTAAATAAGGGAGAGAGACATCTGCTAGTCGGACAGAGTCTTACAATTGTAGCTTCTGAGATAATTGCAAGGACATAAAGAGTTCCTATTACCTAATAAAAAGCTGCATCTGTGATATGAGAGCATGTTTTCAATTTCCTGGCCTTTTCAAAAACAGGACATTATTCCGGGAAGTAATGGGAGACAAAGCAGAGTCTTTTTTTTTTTCTTTTCTTCAAACGACAAAATGCCATTCGCTCCATTTCTGTTATGTAGCGTGTACAGTATGTGTACATAATGCAATTTAAAGAAAGTTCCCCATGGTATGAAAGACAAAAACAGGCGACAGACTGTGACATTCCCCCTTCCACCCCCAGCATGAGGATTAGTCTGTCTGACCCAATTCCATGACGCAAATGCAATTTTGTGAAAACGCAGATTATGTTGTACTGTATACTGTATGCGCTAATCACTCACTGGATTTGTCCCACAATTACCCTTTAGGGCAGTGTGTTTGATCTAAAAACCTGGATAAGCAAATGCATAATCCTGAACTATGCTAAAATCTTCAGCAGTGTATAAATGTCTTATAATTACCCTGGAAGTAGCACAAAAGCAGTTCTGATGATCTAGCTGAATTATCACTTGGCCACATTGGAAACCACCAGAAACCTTAATTAAACATTGTAAAGGTTTTGAAAAGTAAAATGTACAGTGATGTAAAGTCTTGAGCTGCTTCCCTAATTTAAGATTAAATGAAAGAAATAGCAGCAAATGTTTTAAAAGTGCCTAAAGGTACCATTTAAAATTTTGTTGTTGTTTACGTAACAACCTCAGCAGCGACCTCATGGATATGAAGTTACATGGAACACTAAAGAACCCGTAGAAGAACATGCAGTTCCATGATGTTTTAAGTTTCATGTTGACAGGTTAATATTAGCCGTGTAGAATATTTGCTGAAATCTGATTCTTTGATGGACAATTATATACAACGTGGCAGCCAAGTTATTAGTATCAACGTCACCATTATGGACTATAATGAATTGCAACTTGACTGTGCTTGGACCTTTAACAAGATAAACCCTTTAGATCAGTCAGGACACATTTTATAGGGTAAAAAACTAACAAACATACAAAAAGAAATTATTCAGATATTTCAATACAAGTTCAAATACAAATTAGGATACAGCACCACACATTTCCTTATTTCCTTACTAAAATTGATAAAAAAAAAAAAAATAATAAATAAAAAAATTTAAAAAGTTGTTCAAAAGATACTAGGCCTAAATGGCTCACTTTACATACTGTAGGAATGAATACATATAATTATTTATGTGACTCATAAATAATTGAATCTGTTGAGTTTACGAATTAGCTTAGCTTGTAAGAAAAAAAAAAAAAAGAAGGATGAGATTTCACATAATTTTGAAAAACCTCATCAGAGTTACAGTATGTTCTTCTGTGGATAAAAGTTAAACAGAGGATCTAGAGCCCCTAAGTACTGTAGGGTCTTCAACATCATAAGGTTGTATCTAATGTAGTGTACATTAATAGCAAACTAGAAGTCATTTGAATTTTTTTTTCTTTCTTTAAGAATTTGTGAATTCAATTTTAATGAAGATGGATATGAACATGAACCCCAAATAAAATTGGGTTAAATACATTTTTTATAACACAGACCTTTTTATTGCTTTTGTATATGAAAAAAAATGCTACATGTACAGTAAGAAAGTTTTGGTTATTCTTCCTCAGTGATATTTTGTGTAATTTTTTCAAATGAATAAAGTCAACACAAAAGCATCCAATTATTAGGTTTTATGCACACAAAAAAAATCCCAGAATAATTTAAGAAAAATATCTTGATCCATCTAAAAATCAATTCTTTTTCATCCCCTGGTGGACACCACGACTCGCAGGCGCTGATATTTTTTGAAGGAATCACAGGGAGGATTAAGTGCCAGGACACATTGTGGATGAGATTTCAGAGTAAGATGAGCTGCAAATGAAAGCGAGTGGTGCCTGACTCATATTCTGGCCATTTCATTACCTCATGCTGTCTACCATTAAGGAGGTGTCGGATGTCTCGCGATACGGCACCCAGCGGCAATTCAGCAGGACGTTACCATCACCTACACCATGTGGTCCAGCACAGCCGGGATAAATGGCTTTATTTAATCTCTTATTGCAGAATAAAACAGGAATTGACAGGTTATTAAATCGAACTGTCTGGGAAATTAAAACAAAGGGTCTTTAACCTACAGTAGGTTCAGAAGATTTACATTTA
The DNA here is from genome assembly GCA_030014275.1 of Clariallabes melas. Classification (NCBI taxonomy): domain Eukaryota; kingdom Metazoa; phylum Chordata; class Actinopteri; order Siluriformes; family Clariidae; genus Clariallabes; species Clariallabes melas. Next base: position 21,769,609 of record JAQMYI010000014.1, read on the forward strand.
CACAGTCCATGTGTTCCATATATTTGCGGTTGTCAGGTCTTCTTCTTCTTTAAAACAAAAACATTTATTTTACATTAGTGATGCTCTGGGCACCGTTTTACTGGGAGAGCCTTTTGCATTTAGCTATTAAAGATATTTATGATTTGTCTGGTTATATTTGAGCCTGTAAGTATTAAAAGGACTTTGTAAAAATAGATAGATAGATAAATAGATAAATAAATAAATAAATAAATAAATAAATGTCTGTAATTCCTAAACAGTTAATGTGATATTTTTGTTAAACTCCTTGAATTAAAACATCTACACTTTAATCACATCTCAATTGTTCAATTTCTTCTACTGTATGTGTTTAGGGGCAGAAAGATGGAAATTGGAAAGAAAAAATAAATCCTGATGCACTTTATTAGAAAGAGTGATTTCTTTAAACACACTCCTTACACAGGGTTAAGCATCATCAGCTCTTAATGACCAACACACATTCCTGACTCAATTAATGTGGTTCTCAATGTTTTTATTATTTTTTTTACTCTATAATTTTCCTTCATGGATATAAATACACTTTTAGAGCCTCTTCTACCTCGAGATCATAAAAGATTATCCTAATTCTGCCCCTCCAGATGGTTAGGGAGGAGATCTGGGACAGCAACCTGGGATCAGCCTCATCTTCTTATCTAGACCTGGGTTTATTGTTAGTGTTATGTCCAGTACTCAGTGTTTCAAAAGTCTTAGGATCCCTGTGTTTTTCAGTACAAACTTGGTTA
>JAQMYI010000014.1:21772417-21791372 GCA_030014275.1 Clariallabes melas
CCTCATTTTTTTTACAAAATTATAATTTTAAAAAAAAAAAAAAAAAAAAAAAAAAAAAAAGGATAAACATGATTGTGCTTTTACAGCATAAGCCCTTGCTAATTCCAATCTCATAAATAATTACTACGTATAAGTAATATTACCATCAATTTATCTTTAATTATTTAACAATTCATAATTTAAAACATTTGCCATTGTTGGTTATGTTTAAGCTTTTCAATTAGCTTTGCACAGCTAGCAGAAGAAAAAGCTGGAACTCCACAAAAAGTGGATAAAAGGTAAAAATACATATGTTGAACCTGAATTGAACTTTTCTCACTCTTTGTGTTCAAACAAAAGGTCACAAGCACATTACACAAAAACATTACACCAGAAAAATAAAAGACTAACAACAACAACAACAAAAAAATGGAAATATCTTCAATACAATTATAAATGCTGACCTGAAGTAATACATAATAATTAGCTAGAAACGTCTTGTGTTAGCTATCTGAACAATTAACTAACTCGAACAATTATCAGAAAATCTAGTTATAATTATTTTCAACTTTTAAGACATACTGTCTGCTTTTTCACTTTGGCTAGCAAAATTAGATTAGCAGCCTTAGCTGTTAGCACAACATTGCTTGATTAGTGGGTTTTTTAGCCAAATGTATAGTGATAAAGCCAAGATCGTAGATGTAATTATTATTATGGTTAAGCAAAAGGTTACACATACATTACACTAAGAAAAGAATAATAAAAGTTGAATAAAATCTGGTGTAAAATAGAAATATGTTTGACATAAAATACTGTTATACATGCTAGCCTGAGGTAAGTATTTTATCAGGGACAGCTTGGCTGATGTTAGCAAACATTAGCTAGGACTGCTTGTGCTGACTAGCTGAAAATTTAACTATCAAAATACCAACACAACTTCACTTATCTTTATTTTTAACATATGCTTAACTTTTTTTTTTTTTCTCAAATTAGGTTAGCTCACAACATGGTTAATTTTTGCTGTTAAGATTTTTAGGCTAACATGTTGCTATGTACACTATTATAGACTCTTCTGTTTTGTCTTGGTGTTCAAGCAAAATGTCAGATTAAGCATGAAGGCAGCAAATGTTGCTTAATTAATAATTTTCTAAATGTTTTCTTAATAATTGACTTTGTTGTGTCTGCTGCTTTCAATCAATGCAAAACTGACACTGACATTATGTTGAAAACTAGTTATAAAATTGCAATTATGTCTGATAAAGAAATAGGAGAAATCAAGGGTTAGCACTGAAATCCGACTCGGGTTAACTAGCAGAGGGAGAGAAATACGAGCTACTAGGATCATCAGGTGCATTTCGGGCGCGTCATTTAGCCACAGGTAAAACAAGTTGGCGCACACAGATGAGTCAGGCCTCCTCCACAATGCTTTTATGACTGTGTGTCATCACACACACACACACACACCGCCCAGGCCTACGCCGGCTAATGAAATATCACTTGTTTATACAAGGAACTTCAAACATGTGCGCGCGCGCACACACACACACACGCAGTGTTTGACAGATTAGTGACTCAAGCCAGTCTGGAGCGCAGAGGATGAAAGCTAGGGGAAAAAAAAAAAAAAAAGGCAGGTTGATTCATCGTGATTATATCACAAATGAGCTAATGAAACAAAGTCAGGTCGTGTTGTCTTTCCCACCTGGCAGTGCAATTCGTTAAACACTTTAATTAAGCACACTAATTATCTGTCTAACTGTAGCAATTTCTTTGCTTAGAAATTAAATAAAGCCTATGCATTTTATGAGTTGTTTATTAATAATGATTCAGTTCTATGACATATTCTCACGCAAAACATTTTAACCGTAATAAGGTATAATTACGCCTATGAATTACACTTAGTCTTTGTGTGGACTAAATAACTGTTAAATTTGATAACCAGCAAAATTTTATTTTAAAAAAATGGTCTGAAATTCGAAAGAAAAATTCAACAAAAAAAAAAAGTTACAACAAAGCATCAACTTTAATGCTACAAGAGACTGCAGCTGGTAAATTAAGCAGTTATTTATTATAAGGCAAATTCTCAGGCAGCAAGGGGTCAAGAGGCAAAACGTTGCTTTTGCATTTGCGCGGAGTTCAAAGGCAGCGAACATGGCACGGTTTGTTTGCTCTGGCCCTGACGCTACACTAAGGGTTGGACCTGGAATGAAAAAAAAAAAAAGGGAAAAAAAAAAGAAAAAGTTTCCAAAGTCTGATTCCCCAAAACATTTTTGGTGATAGAGCTCATTCTGTCGATATGATATTTGAATGACTGTAGGTCTTTATCTGACTGCAGCAAGTCAAAATAGCGGGGGAGGAGGTGGATAAATAAACAAAACAATTTTAACCAGAGACCAGGCACAAAACACATAATTTCCTTACAGGACTCGTGTATCATGTGAGTTTAAAGGAAAAAAACAATGTGCTCGGGATTCCGAACTGGGGTTCATCTCCAAACAGTAAAAAAAACAGACAGTGTGTGTATGTGTGTGTGTGTGTGTGTGTGTGTGTGTCTTGTGTCTATACAAGTCAAAGAAAATGAACAATTGCATAACAAATAAATCCTCATCCTTTTATGCAACTAAAGACGTTTGTTCCAAACAGCACAAACCCAAACCTAATAAAGTTTAGTAAAAATGTGCCTTTTCTTCCATGTAGAAGGAAGAAGTGATGGGAAAAGGCTACTTCTTCCACGCAAAAAAAGTGAAAATCCTGCATCTCCTGTAGCACTGTTAACATTCAGCAGTACAGCCAAACACCGGCGGATTTTAACAGCTATTTTTTTCAGACCTTTATAGAAGTTTATACGAAGCTTATCCGGCATAAGAAACACTACACAAAGTTGTGCGAGTGGTTCGCTGTGGCAACACCTTGACGGAAGCAAGCAAAAGAAAGTTAGTTAAGTTTTCGATTCAGAATCGGGTTCAACTTCTACAATAATTTAAGTAAACTTGCAAATGTTAAACAGTCTAAAATTGATGATTTTTTTAATAACATACCCTAGCTTTTTGCAATAAATAGAAACCGCTTGTATATTTGACAAATACTCGTGTTTTATGAGAGTATCACTTCTTCGTCCTTCATTTACAGTATGAAGTGATTGGTGCAGAAAATTGCCAGGCAAAAAGATTCTTACTTGACATTGGCATAACATTTAAACAAATCAACATTGTGTTTACTACATTGCATTACAGTGTTTACTAAACACTTTTAGTAGTTTTAAATCTTTAAGAAATATGGCTGCTTGAGACAAATCAGACATTAAACATTAGTGCTGATGAATCAAAGACACTGGGTGCCACTGGGTGTAAAATGGCTCTATTGTAGCGTACAAGTCGGAATCAGAAGCAGTGTTTTTGGTTTGAAGCGCTACTGCACTGATCCACTATCCAGCAAGTCATGGGATGATTCGGCTCAGCTCAATTTCTATAGAAAAGCACATTGTGATCCTTATAAAGTCTTAAATCAATGTTACCAGTATTATTCACGCCATTTTTGTTGCATTTTTTTTTTTTTTTTTTTAAGAAAATGAAACTTCAAAGCTTTTCCACATAAAACTTTACTGATGTGTTGTGCTTGTTCCAACTGCCACCTCTGCAAAACTAACTCCCACTAGACATCATGGAAATATCAGATTTTTTTTTTAGCGACTGATATGAGGAAATATCATATCACAATACACAATCTGGTGTTGGGGGTTAAAGTGTGAATGCAGCATTGGCACTGAAAACAGTAACAGAAAATTACAAGCTCTGCTCATCAATTTTTAATATGGATAAAAATGATGAACAGAAATACAAACTAAAACAAATAAGCACTTATAGAAAAAGGTCCTCTTTAATTCTGTTATGCATTGGGTAAATAATGACCCTTCTCTTCCAAAACTGTGATTAGAACCTTTAAATGATTGTTAGTTTGAGAGTTATTAGAGGTTTGGTCCTTGATTTAACTCTGGAACTTTTTTCCTCACACATCTGTACCAGGTGTTCAGCGTTCCTGGAGCCATGGTTCAGATGTGGAAGAAGAAAAAACATGGACTGTCTTAAGAGCAGACCAAAAAAATTCTCTTTGATTTAAAAAATATATATATATATATCAATTCCAATTCCACTCAATTCCAGCACAGACAAGAGGCCATGAAAGTTAACAATCCGAGACCAGCGTGATGTTTAACGGTGTCTGAAGACAGAGCGAACCTAAACGTCTGCGGCTTTTCCAACGTAAAGCCGCAGCCTCCTGGCTCGAAGCCAGCACCAAACAGTCCGTGCTAAATACATACACAACTAGACTAAATATCGCGACCGCTAAAACCCCTTATCCTGCTCCGTACGCGGCGTGCCACCTTCACGCCACACCGCACAAACACTGATGACCGCATGCCAGTTTGATGAATATGACCTACACTCATAACAATTCCACTTTTAAATCACACGCTGGTGAAATCTGGGTGTAGCCGGTCATGAATATATAAAGGCGAAAAAAAAAAAACCTACATTTTTCATTCTTCTCATTCAGACCACATGAGGTCAAGGCAAAAAAGCAGAGAGGCTGCCTAAGCAAAGAATGCAGAAATGTGCGACGGCTCCAAAGTGGATCTTTCACAGACCAGCAAATGCAGGGTTGCTTCGAGGCATGCAATTAGACCATATTTCACAAACGTCCACCAGCTCCTGCTGATTGGCCGACGCAGACCGAAGCACTGAAGATAATCACGGTTCTAAAAACGCTTCTAAAACTGAATCTAAAAACTGCTCGAGGCTCCGCTGTGCCCGAAAGTTGTGCAACGCGCACGCATTCCACATTTCAATACAAGTCCGTAGAGTAGAACTTCAAAAGTCAGCTACTCCAATGGAAAATTTACACATCACTTATACCTTTTATACTTTATTTACTTGAACATAGTGGACAATCGCACTATTTTTACTTCTGCATACAGACAAGCAAAAAGCTATTTTTTTATTTTCACCGTATTGCCATTTAGCTGTGAAAGAAAACCTAAAAACCCGTTATACACCTTGAAGTCAGGTTCTCACCTTTATGACACCTTCATCACCTCAAGCAACCACTAATCATGCTTTCACCAAAACCAAGATGCCACTCTCTAAGAAGTTCAGACCGATTTCTATGAAATTCTGAAGCTCGACGTTCAGAATTATTACATTAGCAAAGTTTTACACCCATAAACATAACAGCCCGAGGGGGAAGATGTTCTCAGAAAAGTGCTCCATAAATCACGAATAGATGTCTTGAAAATTGCACTGTATGACTGTGGTACACAGTTTCTCATGATAAAAACTTTAAATTTAATAAAAGCACAGACGAGTTTCTGCACCAGGTTCAAACTCAGACCACCACATCAAATATGGTCATGTGATCATGCTTATTTATTGATTTCCTATTATGCAACCCAAGATGCTCAAAGAAACTTAGTCATACAACCATGCATTCGTTCGTTTCTATGAAAACAAACACTGCATGATCGCGGAATACTGGAATATAATGCGGATTTATATTTGCAGCAATTTCTTTAATCGGCCATCACGATGGAGAATTTTCGTTCCCCCGCTAATGTAGCAAGTAAGTTGTTTGCAGATTCTCATCTGGAAGAGATGTCTATCTGAAGGAGTGTAAAATGAACAAATGACTAAAGATTTTGCCTAAAAGATACAAGTCATTTGGGCAGACGATAATTTTCACAACTAAAGATGGAGACATACAGGCATGACCACTTTGCCTACTTCCAACTTCTAAAGTGCTCTACAGGGATTCGGATAACTACTGTGGCAAATTTCAAACCTATACAATAACCAATAATGTGATTCAACACAAAGTTTAAATGGAGGACTATCAGCATGTATTTTGATGTCACACTAGACGCTGCCAAAAGAGAATGCGTGGAGGACGGTGCGAATTTGCTAGACCTTCCTGAATGCGCTGAAGTAATTATTATGTGTAGGCAAGGAGACAAAATCAATCTACAATTACAGTAATCTAAAACCTGACACATCCTGAGCTCTTCCAGCTTTAGAGAGAGACAAATTACATTAACTGTCATTTTTCCTGACTTTGTCATAACCACAGGCACAACAAGAATGGGATAAATCAATGGGATAAAACTATAAGCAATAAGCAGTTTGTTCAATGACTGTTTAAAAACAATGTGTAAAGTTTGCACCAAATTCGCACTGAATTCAAATGAAGAGAATACTCGGACAAAATTTGTTTTCATGTCAATATTTTAAGTAAAATTAGAAAATATTACCACCTGCCAACATTTTGAGATCAAGTGCGCATTTAAGTCACAGGTAGCAATAAATTGCCATGTAACGAACAGTAAAATGTTAATAATCAAGCATAAGCATAAAGAAGAACACACTTTAAAGAATTCTTGCACTTCTTTCTGTAAACTGTTGGAATTATGTACAGTGTAAAATAATTGTAGCTACATAATATTGAAATTTTGCACAGAATGTAACAAGGTGTTCAAAAAACAAAAGGTAAAAAAAAACACCACAAATATATATAAACTCAAGCTTCTAATTAAGTTGTTCTTGAAATTAGTAAACTTTTTCTACTTTAGCAAAAGTTCCTTATCTTACAATACTAATGTATGTATATAATATGTATATCAGTACTGTAGCACTAGCACGATCGTCATAGAAGGAGCACAAAAGAATTAAGTGCATAGAAAGAAAGAAATCTAAAGAAATCATGGAAAACTGAGACTTTGAGACAATAAGCACAAGTAAGTTAAATAAGATAAAGTTAAACAGTTAGCAAAAATCTCACCACTAATTTCTAATTTAACTGTCTGTAAAATTAAATATAAATATAACTGAATAAGGGAGAATAGATGGCCACACTGCCAACAAAATATTGATATTTCACTTACAAAGGAGTTAAAAATATTTTTAAAAATTCAATCAACCACTTTGGCCCTAAATAATAGTGAGTAAAATCTGAACATTCCCAGTAATAAATACTTCAAATTCTGAACAGGATATACTAATTTAAAACTGTGTTTTGTAAGATGAAATATTACATTTAAAGTACAACAAAACCTACAAGTAGGAATGTTTCACATGACTTTAAGTTAATAATCTAGCTGAAACTAAAGAAAGAAAACTTCCAGATAAGAGCTTTAAACGTTCTGATCAAAAATATTTTACTATGATGTTTGAAACTGAAATATAAAAAGATTTGGATAAAATGGATAATAGAATAAGCAGTGCTGGTATCCAAATAAAGCTAGAAGTCTAATAGCTAAAAAAAAATAGCTACCAAATGTAAACTTTACAAACTTTAAGTAACCAAATACAGCAGCAATGAAATCCAACAAAATCGCCAGCCTTTTTAGCACATTTTAATCTCTAAACTTTGTAATAAGTTTGCAGAAAAGTGTGTAAAGAAAGCTTAAAGAGTGCATAAAAACTAGCTGCAAATTTTGGACCAGTAAAATTGGAATATTGTACCATGTAGATTAAAACCATAAAATTTACAAACTTTACCATGAAAGGAACTGAATGAGCTCAAATGTTTGTTTGTTAAAGAAAGCTACACAGCAAATAAAATAAATAAAAAAAACAGTCTAGAAGCTATAAACCTTTTGAATTTGTAATCAAGTGAAAAACTAAAGCAGTGATGGCACACTGAAAGATTTGTCCATTTTGTTAGACAGAAGCACTAGAGAAATCAGTATTCCATTAGTCATCAGTATCCAATATACCTCTCAAGTTTTTATAGAAGCCAACTGAAGCACCAACTAAACAGTGAGCAAAAACTAAGACCCCCAAATGATCATCTTGTAACATTTTAGCTATACATTCCTGAGTCTCGTGTGGAGTAAAAACAGATATTTCAAAAGATACGCAATCATGGAAGGACCTTAGAAACGATTCCAAATGCAAAGAAAGCAACCAACATCTAAAGAAAGGTGATCAATGATCTAAACTCCCCAAACAATTAAGAGCTGTAATCTTTGTTCATAAACAAGTTAAACAACAATTATCAACAATGAAATGTTGTCCAATTTATAATTACAGAAGAATGACAGGGTTCAGATAAGAGTTTTGGATAAAAATGAATAAAAAATAAAAAATTAAAAAAAGCCTACAGAAAACCACACAGTAACCCAACACCCGCTTAAAACTTAAATGCTGTAAACTTTTTTTGAACTTGTGACAGAAAATCTAATTCACCACTACGGTGGTGTAGTGGTTAACATTGTCGCCTTGCACCTCCAGGGTCCGGGTTCGATTTCTTCCCAGACTCGATTCCCGTCTCTGTCTGACGGGAATCGAATGTTCTCCCTGTGCTTGCTGAGTTTTCTCCGGGATCTCCGGTTTCCTCCCACAATCCAAAGATATGCAGGTTAGGCTAATTGGAGTTCCCAAATTGCCCGTAGTGTGTGATTAAGTGTGTGTGCCCTGCGATGGATTGGCACCCTGTCCAGGGTGTACCCTGCCTCGTGCCCGAAGCCTCCTGGGATAGGCTCCAGGTCCCCGTGACCCTGAATACAGGATTAAGCGGTATAGAAGATGAGTGTGAGAGTGAAATGTTATGTACAAACTGCGCATCGTCCTTAAACTAGCTAATAATGTACATTTTAGTAAATTTTGAAGCTATAAACTTGTGTAAACTTCGCGGCAGAGAAACGAAGTTAAAAATCCATTAGGACCTGGGAAATGTTTTCTAATCTGTCAAGACGGAAGTATAAAAGAGGGAATTAAAAATAGAAATAGTTTATGGAGCATGGATGGACTTTAGAAATAATTTTAACAGAAATCTGAAACCTAAAATCATCTAAAACATGCTAGTAACTTAGGAGCTGGAAACTTCTGTGAACTTGTATTTAATTTGCTGTTTAACGTCATTCACTTCAAGACATTTTGATACTTCACTAATGATAAATGAAAGGGTTCAAGTTTGGAATGAAAGGAGGTTTCTTTTGCGAATTGAGAGGGGTCAAAAGATTTTTTTTTTTTTACATGTATGGACAAGATGCTAAGTGTAGAAAAAAAGATACAAAGTCAAGTAAAACAAGCCAATAACTTAGCCAATAAATAAAGTTTTTAAAACCAGGACACAGTTAAACAGCAATGAGGAACAGTAAAGTTTTTAAATGCATGTTCACAGAAGCGTAAAAGAGTTCAGACAGGTGTTTTGAATGAATTTTTAAGCCATGGAAGAACAACAGAAGGGATTTTACACAACCAGAAAGTAGCTTAAGTTCCAGCAGCTGTAAACTTTGTGTAAACTTGCACTTAGAAACAACCGAGAATGAAATCTAAAATCAGGAACACAGAACGCAAGTTCAGATAGATGTTTTGGATGTGTTGGGGGGGGGGGGGAGACGTTTTGTAGTTTGGAGACACCTCAGAGGATTTTAAGTGGACAGAAAACAACCTAAGCTACACAGTTCTCTCCAACTATCTTAGGAGGAGTTGTAAACTATTCTGAACTTGTAGCAAAGTGGGAAACTTGTACTGGCATTAGGAGCAGGAAAATGTTTCTAATCTCAGTGCTTGTATGGAAGGAAGGAGATTTTGGAGAAAGCAAGCACACGAGGCTACACAAGTTGAAACACACACACACACACACACACACTCTGCCAAATGAAGAAGCAGCAGCAGTAGTAGTAATAGTAAAAAGTTTCCTATTTCATCCTAGTGTTTTCTAAACAACAGTGAATTATGAACACGACTCCTGTAAAGGCTTTGGAGTGAGAAACAAAGTAACCAAGTGAGTAAGAAGAAAGCCTGCGCGGCTGTTCAGAAGTCTAACTCAGGACTGAATCAAACACACACACACACAGAAAGCAGAAGCGGGAACTCGTAAGGGAAAACCAGAGCATGCTGTGCTCGAGTACGCACTTGTACGATCTCTCCCTCGGCGCTGATGGTGGCTCCGGCCCGGGAGAAGCGGCCCTGCAGCCCGGTCGTGTAGGTGGTGTAATCCCCGTTCGAGCTCGACTCGAACAGCACGACCTCCACGAAGGCCGTGTCCTTAGCCGAGACGGTGAGAAAGAAGCAAAGAAAAATCTCCAGCACGGTGAACACCCGGTCCTTTCCTCTTGATCGCGATCTTCTCGGGGAGAAAAACACCACCACGACCATCACGACCACCACCACCATCATCATCATCACCATCAACATCATCAACAGCATGATCATCATGATCATCACCATCCTTAACATCATCATCATGATCATCTCCCCGGCTGGATCGGTGCAAAGCGCAACATAATTTCCCAAATGTATCTTTCTCTCCCCCCCCGCTCTTTAATGTTTCTTTTGAAGTTGAAACAAGTGGAGGAATCTCACGCAGAAACACTGACTTCTCTCTCTTTAAAGCCCCGTTTCGCAGCTGCAGGACTGACACGCGCGTTACATTGCTTCCCTTCTCTCCTCTTCACTTCTTTCCTCTCCTGCCGCTCGCACATTTTCCCCTTTTTTTTTTCTCTTCCTCTCTTTTTCTTTTGATCTCCAACCACGTGATGTTGTAATATATTTTTTTTGTGTCCCAAACCTTTTTATCCCCGCCCACCAAATCTTCCTGACCCGCTTCATTCCTCCGTCTTAAGGTGGAGCCGCAGAGTTCTGTTCTGCACGTGTTCAGTTAGTATGAACACTCCAGTAAATAATAAGACTCGTTTTATTGTTATTAGTATTTTTTTAACACAAACTAAGCCGCAGAAAAACATCAATGAATACGGAGAAATCCGTTGGAAATAAAATCCACTTCTTTTATGCAAACTTGGAAAAGTTCACAGAGATCTGGACCACCTTAAAAAAAAAAAGAACATGTGTCTTGTTTGTTACAAATTATAATATATGCTTGTTTTCTGGTTTTCATTTTCTTTAAATATATTTTTTAAAAATATTTAAAGTGTAAAGATTGTTTCTTGTATAACTATAGACTGCTGTGTACTGGTTTTATAATAAAAATAAAAACCAAAATAAATTATTGATATTAATTTGTAATAATAATAATAATAATAATAATAATACAAAATTATAAGCTGTACAAAAACAATCTTTATAAGTCCAAGTGAAGTGTAAACAATAAAAAGACACAGTACAAAACCATAAATTGTAATTTGTAACAGCATGAGAAATAATAATAAAACATACTTAAAAAAAATAATAATAATAAGTTCTTACAAAATAAAAACAATTAATAAAAGATTATTTAAAGAAAAAAGAAAACCAACGACATAAAGCATAAATTGCAATAATAATAAGAATAAGCTGAATAATAAGAATAAGAATATAAACAACAACAATAATAATAATATCAACATAAACAAGACTAATAATAATAATACTTATTATTATGATTATTATTGGGGGTACTGGTGGCTTATTATTATTAACATTTCCTGACTAAATGATGATCTAATACTTTATATGAAAATATAATTTATATTCAACATGTTTTATTTTTTATTATAGTTGTAAACTGGTGGCACGGTGATGGTTAGCATTGTCATGTGCATCTCTAGGTTCCGGTTCGATTCCCATCTCGGGTTTGTGTGCATGGATTTTGCATGTTCTCCCTGTGCTTGGTGGGTTTCCTCCGTGTACTCCTGTTTCCTCCCACAGGTCGAAATCATGCAGATCAGGTTAGTCGGCGTTCCCAAATTGCCTGTAATGTGTGAATGAGTGTGTGGTGTGTGCCTGTGTGCCCTATGATGGATTGGGTTGTTTTTGTACAGGGTGTATCCTGCCTCGTGCCCTAAGCCTCCTGGGAGAGGCTCCATGCCCACTGCACAAGATAAGTGGTATAGAAGATGAATGAATGAATATTATTGTAAACCCTGACAAGTAACTTAGTTACAAATTATTAGAACTACACCCAAATATATATTATGTTTTGATGTTTATATATAATGAATTATATTATGTAAGAAATAAATCATGCTCATGACTCATGCTGTTATAAAAAGGCTTGATGAAGCAGAATTACTATTACTGTTGTTTTCCTTTGGAACATTTATGAATCAGGTTCCTGCTCTCAGTAGTCATTTCCTCACCAGTCTCTTATTTTTATTTCTCTCTTTTGAAGTTAATAAGACAAAAATACAGCTTGTTGTATATGATCATTTGCTGTCTCTGATAAAAACAACATTTTCTTTTTTTTTTATCTGTTTATGTGGAGCGTCCACTGTACAAGTCATGATCTAAGCTATTACAACTTATAAGGGGTGTTCACGTCAAACTGGGACTTTTGATTGCACAAACTAACAACAGTTATAAACCTCCTTTTATTTCTCTATACAATCCCCTGCTACACTAATGCACTTATCCAAGAGTTTCGTTAGTGCTTGTATACCATTAAGGTAGAGTTTCCTCAGTACACCAGAGTGTGGGTTGGACTGTCTGCTTCATGTCTGAAACCCTGGGCAGGAACTCCTTTAATGTCTCATTCCTTTAATGCAAAAAAAAGCCTTGTTTGATCATCAAAGGCATTCTGTTTCTGCAGGACAACGCATGACCTCATACTGCCTCCCGCACCACTTGCACGTTACAGGAACTCGGCCGGGAGTTGTTGCCACGTCCCCCGTACAATTCTGGTCCCGCTCCAAGCCATTTGCACATGTTTGGACCATTAAAGGAGTCCCTGAGTTGGCTAAACTGTTGAGTGTGGACTCTTGTGCATTACAATGCATTGGCGTCCTGGATGCCAACCCATTGCAGCTTAAAAAATAATGGTGAGGAAAAAACTGAGTACATTTTGGCCGGAATGCCCCTTTAACCTAATTTCCTCAACAACAAATAAGGACAATTTAGCAACAAAAAAAGGACAGTTTAACTGTATTTTTTTCATGTAGATATGTATTAGTTTTACATACATATCATCATAGTTGTCAGTTGTGGGAACCGAAGAACACAATCGGCGTATTATGAATGCCCTTTATTGATCCTGTGGATGCTGGTGCTGCGTGGGGCGGATTTGGCATGGAGTAAAAACCACACACTCACTATAGATTAATTCAGCATAAAGGAACCATGGTGAGCACTGACAGCGAGACAAACATATTTGTTCTTGGGAATAAAGACGGTCTTTTTTCTCTAAAGGGACAAACGGTCATTACTGGTGTGTAGGATAGGGGTCAAATGATTTCTCACACTCTCCTTTTATATATACACGTCATAAGTCCGGGCACACCTCCTACTTCAGTGTTTTTTCTTCATTTTATTATATTCAACTTTGTACATTAATACTGATGGCATTCGAACCATAACAGAACACGTATGGTATTATATACTAAACAAAGCAGAATGTGTTTTATATTTTACATTGCCCAAAGTACCTACATTTAGTTTTGATGACAACTCATTCACAGCTCATTTGATGACGCCCAAGGCATTCTCTAATCAGATTCACGAGGTAGTCACCTGCAATAGTTTTCAGGTCATAGGTGTGCCTTGTCGAGAGATAATCGGTGACATTTCTTTTCTTCTTAATGTGCTATAGACCATCAGTTGTCTTGTGCAGAAGAAGGGTTGGTACAGAGTCAATAGTCCTATTAGTGCTACTACAACTACTGTACTGTCCATATTATGGCATGAAACACTCAGTTAAATAAAGAGAAAAGGCAGTCCGGCATTACTTTAAGACAAGAAGTTCAGTCAATCTGAAAAATGTCAAGAACTGTGAATGTATCTCCAATTACTCGAACGCGTTACTTTGTACCGCGTTAAACCCAACACTGCATATCACTGTATCTGATTTAAAGATTTACATTTTCAAAGACGTGTTTTCTGGCTGACATTTGCTTATATGCTTTTTTGATGACACTTGATGTAGGCAGATATAGAAATCTGCGTCAGACGTTTATTTTCATGCAAATATTCACCTCAAGTGACACAGCGTGACTTCCTGTCATCTAAACAGAAATAAAACTACTGGCACTGAAACGATGCATGTAACATACAAAACTTTTGCTTCGTTCAAACGTTTTACTGCGACTAAGAGGCTCATCATCGTACAGTACTGTGCTTGAAGTTTTCTGCAGGACAATTATCTAAAGGACAAAAGCAAGTCCACTTCTGAATGGCTGAAGAAGAACAAAATGAGGACTTTGGAGTGGCCTAGTCAAACTCCTGACCTGAATCCAATTGAGATGCTGTGGCATGACCTTAAAAAGGGGGTTCATGTTTAAAAGCCCTCCAATGTGGCTTACTTACAACATTTCTGCAAAAAACTTCTGTAACAGACTCACTGCAAGTTATCGAAAACGCAGGATTGAAGTTGTTGCTGCTATTAGGTTATCAAGTTTAGGGGGCAAACACTTTTTCACACAGGGCTATGTAGTGTTGAACTTTGCTTTCCCTTCCTGGACATTTCCATTTATTTCCATTTTTATTTCCATTTAAATTAGCTATTTTGTCTTTTGTACAGATAAGTTTTTTATTTCTTATATATTTTTTTAAATTTTTTTATATTTTGTTCTATTTTCTTATGTTTTAGCTAAATTTACTCTTATTTTATTCCACTATTTATTTCTTGTTAATTGTTTCTAAATTTTTAAGGTCATGGGTGGTCGTAAAATCGTACTGTGTATGACTGTGACAAATTAAATTTGAATTAGAATTTAATAATAAAAACCTTCATTTAAAAACGGAATATGTTTACTTGTGTTATCTTTGACTAATATTTAAATTTGTTTGATGATCTGAAACATTAAAGTGTGACAAACATGCAAAAAATCAGAAATCAGTAAGGGGGCAAACACTTTTTCACACCACGGTGCTGTAGATAATGCTGTTACTATTTTTGTACATAGATACTCATACATGCATATTTATGTTTTTAAGAAGAAAGGTGCATTCCTTATATGTTTGGGAAATTATGTCTAATTTGATACTGTTTACAAGTTTGAACGTGTCTATATGTTTACAATTTAATTCACGATAAATGGAGTATAATAGATTTCACGTTGCCTTAATGCCAACTGTGACTTGTGCGTCTCGTTATGCGCCAACTCAAAACTGATTCATTTTATTTTTGTCATAGATTATTTGGATCATCCTGCCTTATGAGCTGTTCCTGTGCAAATTCAAATGCAAGTTTTATTTGTCACATACAAATGTTTTAACAACCGCCCTTGACCTAAACATTAAAAGAAAAACAGAGTATTTTAACTCATATTTAAGAAGATGAAATAAGAATATAATAATAAAAGAAAATAATAGATTATGAAAAGAAAATTTTCAAATAAAGAATAAAAAATATGAAAAAACAAAAATAATAATAAAAGAAATTATAGTATAGAAAAAAAAATTTGGCTGTAAAATTTACATTATGTACAAGTACAAATAATAAAAAGAAAATAAAGAGAACTGAGATGGACTTGAAGTGGGATGTCCAGTCATGAGCATAACAACATAACAGTGTGCAGAGTACTGTACTGTATGTGCAAATGAGTTAAATGTGCAAATGTGCATTGTGACGGGAAACATCTTGTGTGGTGTTGTGATTGAGAGACCGTATCGCCTGCGGGAAGAAGCTCCTCCTTAGTCCCTCTGTGTTTATCCTTCAGGGAGCGGAAGCGCTTTCCCGACCGCAATGGAGAGAACCGTCCATTGTTGGGGTGTCTGAGGTCCTTCACCATCCTTCTGTCCTTGGTCCAGCACTGCTTGTTGTAGATGGAGTGTAGATCAGGGAGCTCGGTACAGATGATGCATTCAGCTGATGGCACCACCCTATGTAGAGCTCGTCTGTCCTGCATGGTGCTGTTCCCGAACCAGGTTGTGATGTTTCCCGTCAGGATGCTCTCTATAGTGCAGGAGTAGAAGTTCCTAAGCACCTTGTAGGGCAGTCTGAAGTCTCTCAAGCGCCTGAGGTGGTAGAGACGCTGTCGGGCCTTTTTCACCACAGTGTTGATGTGACAGGACCATGATAGGTCCTGCGTGATGTGAACACCGAGGTATTTGAAGCTGTCCACTCTCTCTCTGGTAGTTCCTCTCCTGATATAGTTAGGAAAACTTAAACTAATGACAAAATGACAACTGTATGAGCAGCCTTTTTGACAAATCATGATAATTTGGTGATTATATAGCATTAAAATGAGTTTGATTTCTATCACTTTGTTGCAGGTTTTGACTTGTTCGGGTCAGGTGCATCTGCTGCAAAGCCTCAAGACTTTATGGAGGCCTTCCTGGGACCAGGTAATGTGGGGCAGCCTGCGCCCTTCCTGCATGCCGCACGCTCTCCATCTCCCACCTTGCAGAACACGGGCTTGGGTAAGGCATGCGCCTTTGCCAGTGTGTGTAGCAGCAGTGTGTACACATGTTGTATTAGTATGGTAAACAATGTACTGTAGAAGTATTACTAGTGCTTGTGGCTGCTTTATGACTTTATGTCCTGGTCGAGAAGATGCTGGCAGCATGTGATTACTTGATGGCTATTATATGTGACTGAGACCAGTTAAACAAACTGGTTCCTTACCAGTAGATTTTATATGATGTAAAGAAACTTTTTCTTTAAAAGTTATCTTCCAGGGTTTACGTTACATTTAGATAATAAATCTATCCTGAACATGTTGTACAGTAACATATTAAGCTTAATAATTAACACTCACCCAAGATTTATTTTGTAATACATTTCTGATTTTTTTTTTCCCAGTTTAAAGTTTAATTTTGGCAGCATGCCGCTATATTTTCACAGATTTGTAATACCCCTATCTTGAAGTAAACTGCAAGAGACCATTTATAAAAAATAAAAAAAAAGCCTTGCGTGCTAACTTGTGCCAATCCCTGCCAGGCCGCAGCTCGCCCGTGCCCCCGACTACACCCACTGTAAACATCCAGCAGCAGAGCACTATGGGAGGAGGATGGGACTGGAACAAAACAGCTCCCCCTGGCAAGTGAAATTTAACACCTCAAACACCAGAGCAGGACATCTGCTGGAGACTTTATGTATTACACATAGATATAAGAAATATAGAAATATTAAGCTGCTTTGCACAATGACAATTGTTAAAAGCACTATAGAAATAAAATTGAATTGAATATAAGACCATACTGTATACAGAACAGTTCCATCAAAGTCTGAGCTGGTAAATGAGATGCCATTAACTAACTAGAGAACTAGCATGCTAGTTAACTTGGATGATAGTTTTCGTTATGATATATAATAGCTGAATTAGTCTTAGTTTGATTTCTAACACTTTATTCAATCTGATTTATTTTTAGCCTAACGTTAGCTAGGAGTGCCAATGGGGTCAGCTCCTAGTCAGATATCTACTACTGGAGGGATAGCGTTGGTGACAATGTTTAGCTGACTAATTTTAGGCATTTTAGCTAATGTTGCTAAGTCATGTCTACATTTCTGAACTCAGTTTAGTTGCTAATAGACACTGATATATCTTGATTAAGTAATCAGGTCCCATGATTATGTCCCATGTCTTCACTAAATCTTGCACAAAAGGAAAACAACAACAACAACAACAACAAAACCTAAACTTGCTTTGCTTGGCTTTTCACTGATTAAAAAAAAAGTTTGGATCAGCCCATAGACATACAGACATCTTAGCCAGAACTCAGTTTGACTTGGTTCATTCACTCGTATGCTAAAAATGCTTTGTGTGCCAATCAAAATTTAAGTTCTTAAAGCGAAAACTCTTAAGGTGAGGCGTTCGTATGCTGAGGTTTCACTGTGTGTGTGTGTTTTTTTTTTTTTGCCGGACAATAGACAATACATAAGATAAGATAGGATAGGATAAGATAAGATATACCTTTATTCGTCCCACAGTGGGGAAATTTCAACTTTACAGCAGCAAAGAACAATGTGCAAACATAAAGTAGTGACAGTACTGTGTATAAAGACAAAAAGAGAAAAATAGACATAATCAAAAATAAATAAATTATTTATACACAGTACAGTGTATAAATACAAAGGAAGGGAGAAAAAAAGCAATACAACACACTATTTACACTTTTAATCAAATCTAATTGCCATTAACTAACTAGAGAACTAGCATGCTACAGTAGTTAACTAGCATGCTAGTTGTAATAGTGCACAGTTAGGAAAAAAAAGAGATGTGATTGCACAGATATCATGAGATAATATAGCTATTATTTAGGATATTGTAATTATAGACCATTTATTCACTTGGCAATAACAGTTTTCACACACAATGTTGCTATAAATTGATTGGTTCATATATTATTTTTATTATTATTTTAAAAGTTGAACTCTAAATCTGGGTTTCTACACAAGTTTTTAATTTACTGAAAGCAAAGATTCAGTATTAGATCAAAATTTCTTGTTCCTGTAGTTTTTGTACATTGAATGTGTAGATACGTCCTAATACTTGATGATGAATATTATTATTATCTTGTATGTGTTGTATGTCCTGCTATTGGGTATGGAGCCTGTAATAAAGATTATATATTAACTGATTTTGTGACGATATAAAGGATAAATATAGAGGGTGCATGAGGCGTATTTGACCACTCACTGTGCTATCAGGTGGTGGTTTTGTTGTAGGCAGTAAATCAGCTGGTACGAGTCCTACCAGCTCTGCAAACAACACTCCTACTCATCAGGCCAAACCGAACACCCTGGACCCTTTCGCTGACCTCGGCAACCTGGGAGGGAGTCTGGGAGGTAAGTACATTTGAATAATGATACTGTAAATAATTGTGTGACTGTGATTGCGGTCATATTATTCGACATGTTTTGACGCGTATCTTTATTTACTTAGACGCAGAAGTCCATTGATCTTTGTCTCTCGTATTTTATTTTCCAGCATCAAAGATTTAACACTTCATACAATCGTCTTGAGTAAATCCACTGTGGTTACAACACCAGTTGCTGTATCAAAATAGTTCAAGATCAGCTTACGTTAGGTTACGGTTAGCTTACGGTCAAAAGCTTGTGTCTCCTCAATTCCGCATATCAAACTGACCCTTTTTTCCATGCAATAGTC
>JAQMYI010000014.1:21851085-21864941 GCA_030014275.1 Clariallabes melas
ATGTTTACAGACATACTGTATCTACTGACACACCTCTGATATGTTTACAGACATACTGTATCTACTGACACACCTCTAATATGTTTACAGACACATCTAATGACCCAGTGCTGTCCCATTTACTGACATGCCAACTATTACGTTTACAGGCACGTCTACTGACACACCTACGTTACATTTACTGACCTGTCTACTGACATGCCTAATGTTACACTTATAGACATGTCTATTAACACATGTTATGTTTACTGACACCTACTGTTATGTTTACTGACACATCTCTGCGGGAATGCAACCTACTGGATTCCACCCACTGTTAACAACAAGGAAGAAAAAGACGCACCTCTGTTACGTTTACTGACATATTTACTGTTACATTTACTGACACAATAACTGTCAGTTCTACAGGCATGTCTAAAGTCACACCTACTTTCATGTCTACTGTCATGTCTACTGACATCTATTTTCAGGTCTACTGTTCCATTTACTGGCCCATCCAATGACAATTCTACTGACATGGCTACTAACAAGTTTACTGACACACTGACTGTCATGTCTACTGACATATTTACTGCCAGATCTACTGTCATATCCGATTTTACATTTACTAACATATCCACCTCTCAATTTATTGACACCATTTACTGACATGACTGACACGTCTACTGACACACCTACTGCTGCATCTACTGTCATGTCTACTGACACGTTTGCTAGCTTACACACATCTAGCATTACATTTACTGTTACACCTAATGACACGTCTACAGTCATGTCTATTGTCTATTCTGCTGTTATGTCTACTGACAATCCTACGGTTACACCTACTTTACGTCTGTTGCAGACACACCAAGTAAATAAAACGTAGCCATGTAAAGATAATTAGAAAATTAGCTAGCAGTCGAAGCTGACATGATTGAAATCGTACTTAGGATCCCAGCAGGAAGCCACAGGTCCGAATTTTCCAGGACGTTCCCGAGTCAGAGCCTCCAGCAACCAGCAGAGACAGCACAGCTGCCGATACACATGTTCCCTACAAGAGGACAGAGCAGGTACAGTGTTACATCTCAAATCTCTGTGCAATATGTACTGTACTGTACATCTACTGTATACCAGAGAAATGAACCTGATTGGTCAGATGGCTCAAGGATTATTTTAATGCGCTCATTCTACTGCGTTAAAGTTGATACAGCTACAGATATTATATGGTGTTAAAAATATGCGTATGATGAGTTCAACATACAGACGTCAGCTCCTTATAACAGGTAACATCGGAATTTGAGGAAATTATAATTTTAGTGTTTTATTCATTTTATTAATTAACAAGAGATAAAATCGAGAGGGGAACAACCTAATAGTATGTTTACAGCCACTATAACATACTGTAAGTGATAACTTGTTTTGCAGCCATCCCACAAAAATTAATGTTACTATAAATGGATGATAAACCACACGACTAGGCCAGAAGGGAGATATTATTTTATTATACACAGTTCCTTATACACCCAAAAGGCTAAATCAGAATGTAATTGTTTTTAAGGATTAACACATGACAGGCCAGGTTGTTAACACAATCCATGCCAAGGTGCTGAGCAGCGGAGCTACTGTTACCATGACAGAAAAGTTCATTTCATAGTTTAAAGTTAACAAGAAGCCACAACACAAAAACTCCTTTGTCCTAAAAGGTTTTTTTTTAAAAAGTAAAAAAACAAAAACAAAAACAGAGCTGACACTGGAGACTCCTTACAAATATGTTTCATAAACTCATCTCTCTCTCTCTCTCTCTGTCAAGCTACAGATCCTGGATCTGTATCCTGGTTGCCAGAGACACCCTCTTCCATCTGAACCTGTCTGACTCCTGATGTCCTGCTTCTGCTTGGGGTTCTCGTTGCATGGGGGCTTCTGGCTTCTCCTCTGCAGCAGAGGTCTGTTTTGGTCTTGCTTTCCTGGGAAGGTCTTCATGAGAGACAGTTTCATCATCATGGAGCTTGATGGGTTCTTGCAAGAGGCTGAACTCTGTGTCTTAAAATAACAACTGACTGTTGTTGTTTTTGTTGTTACATAATTACCTAATGCCATATGTACAGACATACTGTATCTACTGACACACCTCTGATATGTTTACAGACACATCTAATGACCCAGTGCTGTCCCATTTGCTGACATGCCAACTGTTACGTTTTATAGACACGTCTACTGACACACCTACAGTATGTTACATTTACTGACCTGTCTACTGCCATGCCTAATGTTACATTGCCTAATGCCATATGTACAGAAAACTATGAAACAACACACTTTGCAAGTGATCCCAAACTTTTGGGCGGTAGTGTGTGTCCAAACTTTTGACTGTTAGTGCATATTATTTTAGCATATTATCATATTGTTTTATAACTAGGGCTTGTGATTAATTCTAAATCTTTAATGCACTTTTTAAAATAATAAAAAGTAAGGAAATGCAGTCCAACTAATAGCAGCCCAGACGCACTAAAGCTGAAAGCTACAATCATCAGTAAGTACTGTACTTGCATACAACAGCACACTTTGTCGAAACCAGAAAAAAGAAAAACCAAAAAGCGTGTGTTAACCTGCTCATTCCTCAACAGCACAGAGATTAACGCTTTAAAATGATCTACTGACAGACCTAGTTATAACATTATTTTATTGGAAAAAAAAAAAGAAAAAAGATAATCCCTTGCAATACCACCACAGTCCACTTGGGGCTGCAGCCTGAGAAAGAAATCAGTGCCCTACACCATAATATGTATGTTAATGTTATGTTTATAAAGAGTAATTTATAACTATAAACACTTGCATATTGATGTATATAAACACACAGAACCTGTAAATATCGTCCTGGAAACTCATTCATAAAGGTCCCGTATTTGCCTCATTCTTTTAAAAGTTAAAACAGGTCTCAGAGATCCACCAAAATGTGTGACAGGCTCATCTGTCACTTCTCCTTCGAACTCGCCATTTCAGTGTCTATACAAATGAGCTACTGTTGAGCCACACCCCTTTAGAAAACTGCAAAGCTGAGCAGCAAGCCAGGGAGGAGGGGTGTCTTCTTATATGAGATCACATCAAGGGGGAAATCTTATTGGCCTGTTTAAGCCCCGCCCAAGGAAAAAAAGGACTGGAGACCCATCCGAATGTCTAAACTTGGAACAAAGTGGATTTTGCATAAAAGGTACGCTTTAATTGGCATAAACAGTCCAGTTTGTGTTGAATGGCAGGTGGCAAGCTAGCATAATGGCATATAGGGGGGAAAAAACACCAAACTAAGAAAGATAACAAACTAGAAATGCATCAGACACGTGGCCTTGGTTAACTGTGACAATCACATGCTTGGTAAAGTGAGAGCCGTTAGAGCGAGCTAATAATACAACATTTTCTGCTAAATTAGCTATTAGCTAGTCATGAAAGCTTTTATCACTGTTGGCTGTCAGATCAACAAGGAAATGTCAGTGTCCATTCTTTTCTTTTCAGTTCTGGTCCGGTAGGGGGGCGCTGCTCGGCTCTTTGTTACTCTCGGCCTCTCCAAAGACCTACAATTTTTCCTGAAAGCAATTTTTCTTTGTGGAATTATCCAAGTCTGAGATATTTGCCGGAGGTTTTTATTCCTAAGTGATTTAGAGTGTGGGTACACAAACACACACACACACACACACACACACACACACACACACACACACACATGTACGTACACCACTATTTGCGAGCACAGCAATCAAATGCAGCAACAAAACACCCACTGATGTTTTCAGCATTTAAATCCTCAGTGTGAGCACTTCAGGGAGAAACGTCATCGAAGGACAGAAAGACAATTAGAAAGTGTGTAGGATTGGGTATAAAGTGTGTTAGAACGAGAGAGAGAGAGAGAGAGAGAGACAGAGAAACACCACAAGCCAGAAAGATACTGAGAGAGAAAGAGAAACATAGGAAGAGAACGAACAGATGGAGAAAGTTCGAGAGAAATTACTGTAAGGGGAAGAGATTAGAGACAGACACTGATACAGAGACACAAGGAGAAGGACGGTGTGAAAAAGAGAGACCAGGGAAGAGAACAATTGTGCGAAAGGCGCACAAGAAAGATGGAAGGACAAAGACAGAAAGAAATGAGGGGAATAAGAGAGACAGTTATAAAAACATAAATAGAGACACAAAATAAGGAAATGAAGAAAAGACATGAGAGAAAGAGATTAAAAAAAACAATAAGAGAAAGAGGTGGAGAAAGATACAGGAAGACAAAGATGGAGAGACACATGAAAGAACAAAGACACGATGAGAAAGACAGAGCTGAGAGGGACAGAAAGACATTAAATACAAAAGATTCGAAAAAGTGAAAGAAAAATACAACGAAACAAAAGAGGCAAAGAGAGCAAGACAGTAAAAAACAAAAAAACAGAGTAAGAGAGACAAATGAGGGGAAAGAGATGGAACAAAAAGAAAAAGAGGGCGAAGGGTGAGAGACACATGATAGAATTAAATAAGGAGAAAAAGAAACAGCAATAGAGGAAACATTTTCAAGAAAAAATAAAGAGAGAGACATCAAGCAAGGAACAGAAGACACGAGGTTATGAAACAAAGAATGAGTAAGAAAGACAAAGTAAGAGAAAGAAGGAAGAGAGTCTTACTCTGATAACTGCTGTGGCTGATCTGAAGCCAGTGATTGGTGGACCGGAGTAAACGGGCGGAGTCGTCGTCCCCGCCTTCTGTTGCTCTGCCTACACAGTGATAAGCAGACTCCTTTATTAA
Source organism: Clariallabes melas (assembly GCA_030014275.1). Lineage (NCBI taxonomy): Eukaryota > Metazoa > Chordata > Actinopteri > Siluriformes > Clariidae > Clariallabes > Clariallabes melas. Next base: position 21,855,844 of record JAQMYI010000014.1, read on the forward strand.
CAGATGATTCTGGATAGAAAACAATATTTGTGTACAAACGTCCAATCATCTTTATCTTCATCTTTATCTCAGCAATCCTGATGGAAACAGAACCCAGTCCCATAACTCAATACTCACATCCTCCCCATGATCCCATGAAAATCTGGCTTTTCTTTTTAGAATGAACATTACCTCTCCTCCTCATTCTCGATCTCAGAGTCAGAAAGCGAGGATGGATGATGAAGATCAGTGCGTTTCCTCTCTTCTTTTTTCCTCCTCTTTTCATTCTTCTGCTCCTGCTGCTCCTGAAGGAGTTGAAAATAACTACTGCCCTGCTTAACTGCTGCAACCAGCTTCCTGAGGGACAAAAGACATACCTTACATTTATTAAACACAATTATTATTCTACAGCCTTAGAATGAATACTAGCTGAAATAATCACCATTAGCAGCAACACCACTGGACCACAAACACCATCAAACAGGACTCTCACTCACTCACTCATCATCTATACTTCTTCATCCTGTATTCAGGGTCATGGGTGGCCTGGAGCCCATCCCAGGAGACTTAGGGCACAAGCACGGGGAGAACATGCAAACTCCATGCACACAGAGATGGGAATTGAGCCTGGACCCTGGAGGTGCAAGTGCTACACCAGCATTGTCCAACAAAAATCACTGCAATTCACCATGAAACACCAATCGTTTCGCAATGTATCAAATCAACACACACCATCAAACACCAATATTTATCTCCTGTCAACATTCTCCACCTAACACCTCCACCCTGCACCACTAAGCACCAGTACATTCTCCATAGGACATCACACACATTATTAAACACCAACGTTGTCCATCAAACACCAATATTCTCCAAACACTCCAGCATTCCACAGAAAAGCACCAGTACTGGTACATTCTTAGTGAAACATCATCACACAATTAAACATGATTATTCCATATTACTTGCCAACAGTTTCTATTAAACACCAACATTCTGCATAAAATACCTCCAACATCCAGGAATAAGCACCACTAGATTCACCACAAGGATTCATCACATACCATTATACTCTAAAATGTATCATCAAGCATTTAAGCATTAACATTCATCAACATTTGCGATCAAACACCAGCAAACACATATATTTTTAGATTTCAATATCAAACACCAACATTCCTAACTGGTGCCAAGAATTGCCATCAAACACCAACGTTTTTCATAAAATACTTCCACCAGTCATTAGTAAGCACCAGCACATTCTTCATAAGACATCACACTCCAATATTCATCATCAAACACCACAATTTGCAATTAATCTTTAGCCATCAACAACGTTTACCATCAACAACAACACAAACCAATAAATCTCTGGAATTCACTATAAAACACCACATTTTTCCAAACACCAATAAGCACTTATACATTCCCCATGAGACATCATCACACACACTATAAAACACTAACATTCATTCATTCAGTCATTCATCCCAGGAATACCCATCAATACCCACCACCAAATACCAGCATTCATCATCAAACATCACCATCTGCATTTAAACACAAGGATTCATCAACATTCTCAGTCTAATACTGCCATACTTAATCAAACACCAGCACTCACAATCAAACACCACCATCTGGCTTTAAACACAAGTATTCAGCAGCATTCATGACATTCTCAATCAAATACTGGCATTCCCCACCAACCACCAGCATTCCTCATAAACACCTCCATCTGCATTTGTCCATCAGAATTTATCAGTATCGATCATCAAACACCACCACCTGCTATTAAAGATCAGCATGCACCTTCAAACACCAGCATTCACCATCAAAACACCAGCATTCACCATCAAAACACCAGTATTCATTATCAAACACCACCACCTGCTATTAAAGATCAGCATGCACCTTCAAACACCAGCATTCATCATCAAACAATAGAATTCACCATCAAACACCGCCATCTGCATTTAGACATCAACATTCGTCAGCATTCATCATAAAACACCAGCATTCCTGATCAAACACCACCTTCTGCAACTAAAGATCAGCATTCGACATCAAACACCAGCATTCATCAAACAGCACCATCTGCAAATAGAGATCAACATTCAGTATCAAACACCAACATCCATTATCAACCTGTATGAAATTCACCATTAAACACCAACATTCACTACAAACCACCACTCAGTACTCATCAATAAGCTGACAAACACCAAATTTCACCATTACACACCAACACCTACCAACAAACACTAACATCATCATCAGACACTTATGTTTCAATTTACACTTCAGCATTTAATACTCACTGTCACACTCTCAAACACTGCAAACACCAAACCTCAAACACAACATCATCATTCACCATTAAACACCAACTTTCATTAAAACTCAACTCGAACAGTTACATGGCAGCACGGACCAATAAAAAAACCAATTTTCACATCAGTGGAACATTACTCTTCAAATATTTAACAAAAAAACCCTTTGCAGTGCCTATTACACTCGAACATGCCTAATTGCACACCAGAGTTTAACCACACCATCAAACACTAGAATCCTCTGTACAACTTCATCACAGGTACATTTCCACCGTCCACAAAACTTCTCTACTGTTTCTCTTTACAATATTAGACCTCATGCTGCGAAGGTCATTTCACTGAGGGAGAGCAGAGCAGAGCAGACTTTTCCAGCAATGTGCAGTGCAGATAATAAAAGACAAATGAACGCTGGAGGTAAAGAAAGCAGCGACCCACATAAACAGTAAACTTATTCTATTTCGAACTGGATAAAAAAAGCCAGCCACGGTAATTGTGTTTTCCTTCTTTAAAATGCCAGACCACCGCGGCTTTGGCATGCATAATTCACAATTCTGGAATCTATCAGTGACTGTCATAAATGTCATCCATTTTGTGATGCCCAGAGAGGAAAAGAGAGAGAAAGAGAGAAAATGAGAGAGAGAGAGGCCCTGCTGAGAAACAGTGTGTTTTATTCTCCCACATGGACAGATGAAATGCCAGCTATAACACGTGCCAGGCTCACATTAGGTACGAGAATGGAAGAAACAGAAATTGAGAGCAAAAAGGGACCAATGTAAAAATTCAAAAACAAAACAAAATGTGACAACCTACAGTAGACAATTCAGGTACTTTGTGCCAAAACAGAAGACTTAACTATTAAATGCCTATCTTGGGTAGGTATTCGGCTGAAAGTTTATCTTCTCTCAGCCAGACGAGCCCTTATACAGTTTACCATTTATTCATTCATTCATCGTCTATACTGCTTATCCTGTGTACAGGGTCGCAGGGGAGGCCTGGAGCCAATCCCAACCTGGAAAGGGTGCCAATCCATCACAGAGCACACACATACACACACAAATTTGAGAACAACAATTAACCTAATCTGCATGTTTTTGAACTGTGGGTGGAAACCGGAGTACACAGAGGAAACCAAACACGGGGAAAACATGCAAACTCCATGCATACAGACCTGTGGGAATTAAACCTTCAACCCTGGTGGTGCAAGGCAACAGTGGTAACCACTATCCCACCATGATGCCTTCAGTAGCATTTAGCAATGCTTACATTAAAAAAAGTATAATACTGCCTGTAAGAAGTATAATAACTTCTGTTATTGTGTAAAATGTTTATGTTGGGTTGGGAATCCTGGTGTTTGATGGTGAACGTACATGTTTTTTGATTAATGTTGGTGTAATTGGGTTATTACTGTACATGTGTGTGTAATTGGGTTAATGTTGAATGTCATGGTGTGATGGTAAATGGTGGTGTACTTATTTAATACTGAATATTAGTGTAGGTGTTTTTGATTACTTTAGGTGTTTGTTGAATGTTAATGTAGGTGTTTGTTGTTAGTGTAGGTGTTTGTTGTTTAATGTTAGTTGTTTTTTTTGCTCGTGTAGGTGTTTATTGTTGAACTGTGGTATTTCATGATTAAAGTAGTTTGATTGTGAATGTTGGTGTTTGATGGTGAATGTTGGTGTTTGATGGTGAATGCTGTTGTAGTTTTTTTGATGCTGAATGTTAGTTTAAGTTAGCGTTCTTCAGCTCCAGTTCTGGAGGGCCAGTGTTCAGCACGCATTGGTGATTCTTCTGCTAAAATCCAACTGATTCAACGAATCTGTTAATTAACCAGGCTCAGTGGTTGTGTTTATGTGTAGATGAATTACTATTGGTGTTTAATGGTGATTGGTGGCATTTGATGGTGAATGTTGATTTTTTAAATGGTGATTGTTGGTGTTTAAGGGTGAACATTGGTGTAGGTGGTTGATGGTAAATGTTGGTGTTTAATGGTGAATGTTGGTGTTTAATTGTGAACGTTGGTGTTTAATTGTGATAATTAGTATAGGTGTTTAATGGTGAATGTTAGTGTTTAATTGTGATAATTAGTATAGGTGTTTAATGGTGAATGTTAGTGTTGAATTGTGATAATTAGTATAGGTGTTTAATGGTGAATGTTAGTGTTGAATTGAGAGTGGTGGTGTTGACAGTGTTATAATTGTAAAATCTTCATTTTTAACTGGATAGACTGATTAAGTGCGTTTATGACTGTTGAGAGAGAACTGTCTCTGAGTCTACCTAAACAGTAGCTATAGGTTGAGAGACCAAGATTTATCATTTTCATAGTTTTTGCTTCATTAAAGCAGAGAAAAATCTGACTTGATGAAACATTCACATCTTTATATAACCAGTGGAAAATTTGAAAAACACCTCAAGGGTAATATACCTAAAGACTGACCCTGAAACACTTTCCAAGTAGTGTTTAGCAGACATCAAAAAAGGGGCACAAAGATGCTTTAATTCCATTAGAGGTTATGGTGGACATGGTTGACATTCTGCCATGACACTGAAAGGGTGAAATGTTCCTGAAATTAAGTTTTACGTCCCTGAGTGGACTGACTATCTTTTTTTATGTCCCACACATTGCAGGGCTAAGCTTTTTATTTCCAACTATTATGTTTATACTTTCAAAGGCCATTACACGTTCATTCTTGCCAGCTCTTTCAACTTATGAATGGCTTGAGCCATAATGACTGGCTGGCGGCTGTTTCTTTCAACTCAGGGGGGCCTTGAATCAAATGCAGACGGATTTCCTGCATCATAAAAAAAAAAAAAAGACGAATCCTTGCAGCAGGCAAACAACAATAAACAGTATTCCTATAGGAAATCTGAGCTGCTGATTATTTAATCCTTCAGCCTTTGTGGCGAGCGCTAAAATTATTCATGCTTGGGTTTTTGCAGGAGAACCAACCTGGAGCGCCGTAGATGCTTCCAGAGGTTGTCAGTGTCCCCTCTTTTCTGAGACTTTGACCTCTTTAGAGGCAGATCCTGAAAGAGAGAGAGAGAGGGAGAGAGAGAGAGAGAGAGAGAGAAAGGATCTCAGGTTAAATAAAAAAAAAAATGGTGTAAACATACAAAACTTATAAGGGCCTTAAATTTCACTAAATTGAATTAAAAAAATTTGTCTAAAAAGAAATCCAATATATGTTCTAGCCTAAAGTATAGATATTCAGAATAGTTTCATTTTTATGTGTATGTAAATCTAGAAATTATTGCATACACATAAAAACAAATAATCCTCAAATGACCACTAAAGTCACCTTAAGGTCACTCAGGCGAGCACCCAAAGCCTCAAAGTGCCACATTCCAAGTAGAAGCTCCTCGATCAATTAATTGCCGGTGTTTTAATTATCAAAAGGTTTCACACCTCCTCACTACATCTTCATGTATGCAGCAGACTGAGCTGTGAATCACGCTGATCTCATACCTTATTTTGGTCCAAAGAGTCTGGAGCAGTCGAGTGGCAGACAACTTCATTGGCTATACAGATCTCTATTTTTGGTGCCTAAAGAAAAAAGTAACAACGCTGAGTTGATTTGTCTTCATCTGTGATAATTCCTGACCTGTTTTGTCATAAGGGCAAAATCAAGCAAAATCACACAGTACAGTAACTCCCCTACATACAGTACGAACATTCAAGTTACTCGAGAACTTTCAAAAATACAACCATGTATTTGTGCTAAAGTTAGATTCGGTGTACAGTACATTGTCACGTGCATGCAGGATATCCGGAAGCAAGTGTAAAAGTAGTGATGATGAAGTTGGTATTGCTAAGAAGTGCCCAGAAATAATGATATAATATAAAATAATCTAGAAAATAGAGCGAGGTGAAAAGGTGGCAGACATTGCTCGTTCTTTTAATATGAATCGTTCAACCATTGGCACAACTCTGAAGAACTATGTCGTAGTACTTAGACTATGTTTGTTTGTCTTACAAGCAAATTGGACTTACGAACAAGCTCTCGGAACAGAACTCATTTGTATGTAGGGGACTGTTTTATAAATCTTTAGTTAGTTTTTTATTTATTTATTTATTTTTATTTTGGCTCAATATCCTAAATTATGCTTGTTTTTTTTTTCTTTTTAGCCTTGCACAGGTTTCAACAAACTGTACAAACTACTAACCCTATGATGTGCTAGCTAGCCAATGTCATATTTAAACTAGAGTTTCCCTTGATGATTAAATGTTAAAGTTACTTAATACCGAATAATTATGTTATTCTCGGGCAAAATAACCAAATTATTTACAACATTTCCATTTGTAAGTGTGCTAGCTAGAGTTTCACCACTACAGCCACCAGATTAGCTTAGTCTTAGGTACTTTCTTGTTTAGTTTTATCATTATGTTCAAAAGTTACTAATGAAATAAATGAAATGTTACAAAATATAAATTAAGAACAGTAATCTACTTGAACCTTAAAAATTCTCCTAAATATTAATAAGATATCTCAAATCCACCTGCCTAGCCTACAATGAAGCTAACATTAGCAATAAAAGGCATTAATGCCCTTATCCAGAGAAACTTACATATATTTCATTATACAACTGAGCTCAAGGGCCCAACAAGGGCACCTTGGTGGCGGGGTTTGAACCTGGGACCTTCTGGACTGTAGTTCAATGCTGTAACCACTGAGCTATCACTATCATGGATAATTATTATACCACACTATATACAGTACAAGGTAAAATTTGATGAACCAATTGAAAACCTGATCACATGACTTTGCCAGTAGTCTTCCATTTTATTTGTTTGTCCCAACATACTGTATTTTAGCTTAGGGTAGCTAAGCTAGTGAATTTCTATGCTTTTGATTAATTAAGAAAAAAATGTAAGTAAGAAAAAATTACTTTTATTGAAATTACGGTAGTATTTACTCTATCATCAATAAACACAGACATGTTTATATTGACCTAAACTCGTGATCGCTAACATCATCTGGCTAGCTTGTTGCTACTAAACACACTATTACTAGGACATGTGCATGTTTTACTCATACTATGTTCGGGCGAACAAAAAAAATTGGTAATTCTGATTTCAGACTTCAAACTTGAATGCAGCATAAGTGCTAATGTTAGCCATGGAGATAGTTAGCTTAGCTAAAATTGACTAACATTACTGCACTGTGTAATAAATAAAAATAAGGTGAAATACTGCATTATTTAATATACAAATGGGTTAATAATTAATAATTGCTAGTAGGTGACTAATGTTACTGTAGGTAAAGAACAATGTTATCAGTTTTGAATGTGGATAATAAACATATTTTAGAATTATACACAGGAGAATATTACCCTCCTGTGTACAAAACCAGGAGAATTTGGGGTTTATGCTATTGCTAACATAAATTTCAGGTAGGTGATGCACTGAACAGAATCAGTTTAAATGAATACATATTTTACATAAACAGAAAATGTCAGCTACTCAGTATACATTTATTCCTTTCCCCTAGTGTTTTACCCGAAACCCTGCCACCAGACGGTTGTCCAGAAGTGTGCCTGCATCAGTGCTGTCATGTTTGTGGAAAAATGTTTCCATGGATTTGCCAAAGGCTTCCTCGTTGACAAATGTGGCTTCTTTTGAGACGAAGGTGTCTCCTCCGGTTTCTCCGTCGCTCCTCTCCTCTCCACTGTGCCTCGACTCTCTCCCTCTCTCCCTCCCCTGACAGATGATCCTATTTGCAGTAAATCTGTTCGTGTTCAACATCATAGCCTAGAAAGCACTTCAGGTTTCTCCCAACTGACTACAAGTGGGGTGTTAAAGTGTGCTAAACCATCTTGTCTTCCACACTTTCACACAATGCAATGCAATAACACTGAGTGCATACCCTGTCTTAAAGCTACTAGGTGAGTAGATTAAATGTTGAAAACTCAATGCTCCTAATGATGCCCAGAAAAAGTCAGTATAGGCAAGTTTGTTTACTCAGCAGCCATCTTTAGCACTTAATTCTAATCCTACAGTACAAAACCTTAAATTGAACTCTATCCTAGGTAAAGATGAACATAAATAGTCATACTATATATAAATATACAAAGTTACCAAAATATGCATCAATTAAATACATTTAAATACAATATTATATAATAACCTGAAACACCTGCTATGAACCAAATGTTGTGGTTTAAGTGATGAAATGTATGTAACTTTTATGGAAGGAGTCTCCAGTGCCAGTCTTTTTGTAGCAGTTAGTTTCCAGTTTAGGTGGGTTTTTACTTTGCAATTCCTCATTCACATGACAGTGAAATAATGTGGTGAGGTTATTAATGTAATTGATAACAGGGAATAACATTACATGTAACAGGTAAAAAGTATAAATATGTTGTTCATCAGTAAAAAAAAAAATTGCTTTGAAAGGTACAGACTGCAGACGCTTCAAATTAAACTCAGATGAACTTTGCAATGCATTTTTGCATGGAAGTGGGGTTGTGGAATTTGGCCCCGATTACTTACACTGTACTTGGGTTCTGGATGCCAGATTTCACAGTGGGTGTGGAAATGAATTTATAACAATCAAGAGCTATTGTAATGTACTTATATGCACCTCTTTTTTGTTTATTTTAGACAGAATAAAAAAAAAAAAAACTGAACTTCAAGATTCTAACACTAAAGATGGAGTCAGAACTTATAATTTTGCAAAATATTCTCATTTTCAATTTCAGATTGTAAATATATACCCTACCGTTCAAAAGTTTTAGAACACTTTCTAACTCCATGATGGTTCCTGATTTTTATTTCTTTCTACATTGTAAAGG
>JAQMYI010000014.1:21870786-21888772 GCA_030014275.1 Clariallabes melas
TTTGCCTCAGGTGGAGATCGAGGCAGTGGATCTAAAAGACGAAAAACAAGATGACTCCCAGCCTGGAGAGCCTGAGATCGAAGACACAGTCATTCCTCCTCCTGCAGAAACGCCCGAAGGCGACACCGTAGGTGCTGATGAGAGGATTCATCACACAAACGGTCTACCTGATGCTCCGGAAAGTGTGGAGGCAGGAGAGGAAACGATTACCCAGCAAGTTGGAGAGGAGAAGGAGGAAGAGAGTGTGGATGTAGCTGTAAGTGACTTGAAAGAGTTTAGATTAGATTAGATTAGATTAGATTAGATTATTAAAATTAGATTCAACTTTATTGTCATTGTGCAGAGTACATGTACAGAGTCAATGGAATGCAGTTAGCATCTCACCAGAAGTGCATACTTTAAGTGGCCTACAGTATTTACAAGAAATTATTACAATAATTATTACAAGTATATTTATTATTTGTGTGTTGAAGTAAAGGTGGCCAATGCTAGATTGCTAACCTAGGCACCTAACTAATACCTAATAAAATAGGTTGGACGTCACTGGGCATTCCGAACCTTTTATTCCTTTAGATTCGACATGCATGTAAGTATGAACATTGAGAAAATGCTATGAACCAGTTTTTAGCAGTTCTGTCTACTTCCTGATAGCATCCATATCTCAGATCTCTAATTATTATTATTATTATTATTATTATTATTATTAGGATTCAGAAGGAGCCACAAAGGAGGTGCTGGATTCACAACCTAAGGCTGCTGAAGCCCCCGAAGGTCCCGTAGATGCTGAAGCTCAAGAAGCTACCCACACTCCAGAAGATACCCATGCTCAAGAAGCTACCCACACTCCAGAAGATACCCACACTCCAAAAGATACCCATGCTCCAGAAGATACCCATGCTCCAGAAGATACCCACGCTCCAGAAGATACCCACACTCCAGAAGCTACCCACACTCCAGAAGCTACCCACACTCCAAAAGATACCCATGCTCCAGAAGATACCCATGCTCCAGAAGATACCCACGCTCCAAAAGTTACCCACGCTCCAGAAGTTACCCAAGCTCCCGAAGATACCAAAGCTCCCGAAGATACCAAAGCTCCTGAAGCTCCAGACGCAGTGACAACCGAGATGGAATCAGAGATCCAGGATAAGGAAGATGACAAAAAGATCCAAGAAGTAGAGGTGGAAGGAGATCTCCCAAGTGCCGAGGCTGATGCACAACCTCCCGTCTCAGAGCAAACTCAGGAGGAGATTCCGTCCAAGCTGGGCATCAAGGAAAAATAAGCTGTAAAGCAAATGAAGCGAATCAAGTGGATGAAGATGACTGCTTGGAGAAATCGATGAAAGTCCGCTGCTCATCCTTAATTTAGCCGTTTCATCAGTGGCCATTAATTAGCGTTACCTGTGAGGCAGTTTGCTGTAACGTGTAACTTTGAAGCACTAATAAAACCAGAGCACTTGAATGTGTGATTCTTTTATTTTATTCCTGTGTCAAAACCTCTGATTTAAGACATTGACTCATTTTCAGTGGGGCAAAAAAGTATTTAGTCAGCCACCAATTGTGCAAGTTCTCCCACTTAAAAAGATGAGGCCTGTAATTTTCATCATAGGTATACCTCAACTATCAAAGACAAAATAAGTTCTAAACATTTTCTAATAATTGCTCCCACAGTTGATTTCTTTACACCAAGCTGCTTACCTAGTGCAAATTCAGTCTTCCCAGCCTGGTGCAGGTCTGGTGTCCCTTAAAGAAGAAGTTACAGGTCTGTGAGAGTCAGAAATCTTGCTTGTTTCTAGGTGACCAAATACTTATTGTCCACCATAATTAGCAAATAAATTCTTTAAAAATCCTACAATGTGATTTTCTGGATTTATTTTCTTATTTTGTTTCTCATAATTGAGGTATACCTATGATGAAAATTACAGGCCTCTCTCATCTTTTTAAGTGGGAGAACTTGCACAATTGGTGGCTGACTAAATACTTTTTTGCCTCACTGTACACTCATTGTGAGGTGAAGAAATGAGAAAGAGGAGATAAAATTAAAAAGGAAAATATTGTATTTATACTTTAATCACAAATAACTTGTATGAGAAAGTTAAGGGATTTTTATTTTGGAATATTGAATAGTGCATATTATTATTTACCTTACCTACAGCTAGAAAGGGTCTTCAAATCCCACATTTTCAAATCCCAAAATATGATGTAAAGTCAAATTAATTTGTTTATAATAAATAATTTAACTTAACATCATGTTTTGGAAGTTGAAGATATAAAGACCCTTTCTGGCTAATTTGTTGTTTAAAAAAATATACAAATTAAAATATTTTATTGGTCTATTAAGCACAAATAACTTAAGCCTGTACTGTATGAAAAGTTAAATGGATTTAATTTTGCACACAGATTTGGCAAAAATATACTAATTAATCTGTTAATCATGTAATAAATACATTTTCTATTTTTTTTTATTTTTAGACTTACTTTACATACAGGGTAGAACTTTGGGTCGATAACTTCATTCACACAAATAAATAAGTTTATAATTAAAAAAATGTTTATAACAAATCTGTATTTAAACCAATGCTTACAGGAGCTAATTGTTGTTTTCCCTGTAGTTTGACTCAAAATAATTCAGTAAAAATAATCAGTTCCTCCATGTTAATGTCAGGCTTCTACATAAGAAATTTTAATATCAAGCAATCCATGTTCTTGCTTTCAAAATGTAAAAATACCTTTTAGTGGTTAAATTTACGCGTATAGTGTTGCTAGGCAACAGTCAGCAATTATAAGCTAGATTGTAACAGAGTCTCAGGAGTTTGCTAGTTATTACCTAGCTGTTATGTTTGTTATATGTATGATTTTATGGCATGATTACTATAGAAAATGTGACAGAGCTGTCAGGAATATTAAGATTTCAGAAATGGAGTTCAATTGCTAAGAAAAGATGCAGTTACACTGTATTTACATATACAGTACAGTAGTTCGCATTTACTTTAATGCAAGCTTCCATATTAGAAACATGAACAGGAACCTTGCAGACAAAATAATCAAAGCAAGATGTGTTTTATGGTCATGATAAATTTAACTGCAAAAAAAGAAGAAAAAAAAAAAGACCTGCTTTAAGGTGAACTTAAATGGTGCTTGGTAAAGAGAGGAACTGAGGGGTAATTCGCTCCCTGACAAAATGTTATTAGAGACGCTAAATGGAAAAAGGCAAACACAATCAGGGGGTTTATCTAAAAACTTGAGGCAAGATTTAAAAAAAAGAATAGTTTTTAATCTTACATTAAAAAATTGCTCAGTTGCTGTTGGATTAAGTCACAACTTATCTAGTAATGGAAAAAGTTAGTAACTATTAAACTCTGGTCTATTTTCAATATAAAGTAAATGGATATGCGAAAATAGGAATTTCACTGTACGGTAATGTATATGTGACAAATAAAGGCTTAACTTAAAGCCTATTGGACAAGTCGCTAGGTGTCACTAAATGATGTCATGCAGCATGCAGAAGTTGCATATTGATGACATCATAACAGTATTTCCATACAAACTAGCAGAAGAAAAAGTAGGTGGTGTGCATGGAGGTGTAATATCAGGAACCTCCATCAGGTCATTTATGCCAAAATACGGCTGAAGCCATGTTCCTGAGAAAAAAGTATTAAATAAATAAATACACACATGAGTAGCTTTAACCTCTGACATAGCATTGGCACTGGAGACCCTTTACATAAATGTTAAATAAACATCTTCTAACTATCAACCTAGATAAAGACGTCCTTTTTGTAAACACATTTTATTGTAGAGATTTTTTCAGTATGAATTACAAACAGTATATTTACACCCAATGAAGCATCAAAAAGAAAAAAGAAAAAAGTAATTCCACTCTAGATAAATCAATTTCAGGATAAATTAAAAGAGTAACAGTTGTTAATATGTTTAGTTACAAAAACACACTGCATCTCAAAAAGAAAAAAAAAAGTCCTCACAAAGGCTGGCCTTCATAAAATATAACATTCAAACAGAACTCAGTCACTCTCTCACACACACATACATACGGTATTTAGGGTGTAAAATACATTTATTCCTAGAATCAGACTTTGCAGATCTTCCTTCATAAACCTTGCATGCAGATTTGGCTAAATTATTTTTTTTCTGTTGATTCGTTTCTACAGAATTTTCTTCTAGACCTTAAACTTGAACTCATTTCCTGTGCAGAACATTCTCGCTGTGGTACATTGTATAAAACTACCCATAAGAGATTTAACTATGATATGAACTTTGGTTAACTATGGTAAACTAGAGTACATACCATAATATGCCATAGTATTACTGTTCTACTTCAGACATTACCATGGGTGGCACCATAGGACTTTATAGACTACCAGGGTACTGTGGCACTTCAGTGGGTATTGTGGTAATACTACAATGTGTACCACAATACTTTGGTGAACACTATGGTACTTATTTACAGAATTAGATATGTTAGTGCATAGTACTGGTACGGTATAGTAAGAGCAGGACCATATTAGATACTTGTACCTGCTGAACTTTGGTAGCCACTGTGGTACCCAATAAGTACCAAACTATTCACCAAAATATTGTGTATTAAACTCTGGAGGTTAACATAACAACTAAAAATGGTACCACACTATATAAATATTACTATTATGATACATAAAAACATTTGGTTTGGTACATGTACACCACTAGAGTTTGACTACCACGGTACCTACTGTATACCAATGGCAACATTTCTTATGGGTATCTTCCCTCAAGCACACCACAACCTTTAATTTAACACAACAGCTTCCTGCTGTTCCTAAACCATGCCACAGACTGCTAAATAGTTCATGAAGCAAAAGCAAAAAAAAAAAAAAAAAAAAAAAAAGGAAATTCTGAGGTATTGTCAAAAAAACTATTTTAAAATGTTTACTTAAAGTTTGCCTAATCCATGTGGTTAACGTTACCACAGGAAGTTACTGCAAGCTAGCTAACTTAGACAGTTAAACCATCAATAATAAACACAAGAAACATCCGTATTGTTATAACAGTTTCTCTCTTTTTAAAAAAAACCTTTTTCACTTCAGATTTTGATTAATTGAAATGCTATAGGTGATCTATTATTGCTATGTTCTTTTAGTTCATTCTTAACATACTTGTATGCTAATTTACTTAGCTAGCAATAACCTGCTGTGTGGGTAGAGTTAGCATCAGCCAAAGACACTAGCGAAGACTAATAATTTCAAGTGTCTAAAATGAGCTTAAAGAGAATTAGCAACTGTTTCGTTAAATATTTTGGAGTGAAAAGACATCGTTTAAACCCACATACGGTTATGGGCAGACTAAAACACATGATTTATTCCAAACAGTTTATTTACATCCCTTTAAACTAGTGATGTTACTGTGACACAGAAGCTCCGAAGCTTGTATCGATCAGAAGGGGGCGTGTCCAAATGAAGCCTCGCTTCGAGGTATGTGCCGGTTCACTGGGCGTCATGTGACCAATGACAAACGAAGCCTCGCGTTTGCCGGAATCACGTGATCAACTCGTTAAGTAAAGGCTCTTTACTCTTCTTCTTTCAAAGATTCAGAGATGTTGATTATGTGCATAAACATTTCCTTGAACAGCGCTGCTGCATGTACATATTAATTGTGCTGCTTGTGATGTTACGATCTAGTTGCTACTCAAAATCCATCCACTAGATGGGAGTACAATGAGCCCCTGAATGAAGCTTCATGAATGGAGCCCTTTGGTAAAACGATTGTCTGGGAAGCCTCGATACCAAAATGAGGCTTCATCTGGCCATCACTACTTTAAACCACATTAGCCTAAATTTTTGATCATATTTAGCTCGGGTTTTGTTTTCACAATGTCTTAGCTACGAATTAAAAAATTTAAACCTCACCTTTGGTTAGTTGTTTGTTATCATCAAGGGGCAAAAGCAGAAGGAATTTGCTGGAAATCCTAGGTTAGCCAGGTGTATAAACCTAGCACAGCTAGGGTAGCAGCCAGCTAGCTAATTAAGTAAGAAAACAGGGAAGAGCAACAATATTTTATTTAATCTGCACATCATTATTTATACCAAACAGTACGTTCTATGCCTCATATGCAGCTTTCTGAAATCTTTATGACTTGTAGGCCCTCTTATTATGTTTCCTTGACCCCATAGTGATCATTTGGGGTTTTCCGTATTGAATCGTAGTCATTCGTATCAGCACTATGTCATGTGACGGCAAGTTTTAAGCTGTTTTAAGTTTTAAGCTGTAGGATGTTATCACTGGTAAGTGAACTTTAAGATACCACCTGTAGCTTTTTGTCAGTTATCACAGGCCTCTCTAGGGATTCACAGAACCTCACAGCACACCGTAGCACTATTTGTAAGTTATTGTCGTTTTCCATGGCCTTGACTTGTCGCTTTAGCTCGACCTTCGTGCTACATCGTACACTGTAGCTAATGAGGTCAGAGCGTATTAGAGACAAAGCAAGGTTTGAAACTGTAGCTGTTTTTAGCAAATGTCAGGAAAAAAGGGCTTCATTAGGAACTGAGCATCACTTCTTCCAAACAATTCCTTCAATTCATTTCACTCCAAATTAAGATCGGAGGGTTACTGCTATCTAGGTATTTTAGCAACACAGCATCATCACCACACACTCACCAGACCAACATTTATTCTAAACAACGTCCTTCAATGTCCTTTTTACTCTCTTAGACCTGAGATTTAGCTTTCTTAGTCACACGTTTGGTTTTCAAAAAGTTCTAGCCATACATTTACATTAAACAACATTTCAAGTTAGAAAATGCAGTAATAGTTTGAGTTTGTACAAAATCACATCCCTGCCCCTTCCTCAGGGGAAGCAGATTTTTAAGTCATGGTAGGTTCCTGCAGTCTGATTTGTTCCTCCATGGGCTCGGCCGAGGCCTCGTTACTGTACAGGTAATACGGAGGAGTTTGTCTCGCCTCGATGATCAGCACTCCCTCAGGAGAGAGCGAAGCAAACACCGTGAGCGGGTCCACTTCCAGCGGGATCCTGCACGAGAGAGAGAGAGAGAGAGAGAGAGAGAGAAAGGTAATACAGTGCTTCAGAAATTTTCTATGTAAAAAAAAAAACAGCAAAACCTACACAATACACCGCACACAGTGTCCATTTCATTCCTTCTCTCAGTTTATATTTCATCCTTGTCTTGCTTTTCTTGTAATTTTTCCCTGTTCATTTCTCTCTCTTGCGCCTTTCCTTTTTTCTCTTGATTCTTTTTCAGACTTTTTCCTTTGTCTATTTATTTTCTTTTAAATGTTTTCTTTTGTCCTTTCTTTTTCCTGTTGTTGTCCCTTTTTCTCCTTCTCTTTGATAATTTTTTTCTTTCTGTCCCTGTTTTCTGTCTTTCTATTCATAGTCTTTCTATGTTTTGTAGTTTATCTTTCTCCTTTATTTTCCTCTTAATTTTTGTTTATTGTCCTTATCTGTCTTTCATTATTATTTTCCCACTTATTTCCATTCCTTATTAATCTGCCTTTCCTCTCCAAAGTCTGTTTAATCTTTTTCAGGTTTCCAAGTCTTTATTTCGTTCTTTCCACTACTCATCCTGCCTTAATAAACTGGATTAATAATAAATCTACACATGATCATCACTAGTAGAAAGTTACTCCACTATGACCTCTCTGCTAGTTCAAAGCTTTTTTCTTCACACAGGTGGATGGGAGAATGATCTTTCAATCAATGTATTTCCTGAGTTCGTCATTTTGCTGTGTGCATGTGTGAGAGAGAGTGAGAGAGAGATGCAGGTGTGGAGTTCAGAAATAGAGTCTGCTAGCAATTACTACAAATCACCCGCTCATGAGAAGATTATCACCTGAAATCTCCATCTGCAGAGTGGAGTAATCAGTGTGGCAACCATTTTAATGAGAGAGAGAGAAAGAGATGGTAAAGAGTGAAATAGAATTTTTTTTTAAAAAGTGTGAGATAAAAGAAAGAAAAAACAAACAATGAAGAAAGAATGAAAGAAAAAGATTAACAAAAGTGAGCAAAAGAGCATCAGGTTTCCAGAAAAAAAGCAATGAAAGTAAGAGAAAAATGAGATATGAAAAAAGAGGGAGAGAGTATATCAGAGTGGTCAGAGTATATCAGAATAAGACAGGTAGACAGAAATAGACAGAAAAAGAGAAAATAAATCAATGAAACATGTAAGAGATAATAGTCAGAAAGAAAAAAAACAGGAAATTAAGTAAGAATGAGAGAAAGACAAAATGCAAAAAAATGGGAGAGAGTATAACTGCAGAAAAAGAGAAAGTGACAGTGAGACCACAAGAAAAGACGGGTAGAGAGAGTGAAAGAGGCAGAAATAAAGAAAAGGGGGGAGAAAAGAAAATAATAAGTGAGAAGGAGAGGGAGAAAAAGCGCAAAACAGACTGGAACCCAAACAAAAATGTGAGATAAAATATAGAAAGAAAAAATAAGTAATGAAGAAAGGATGAGAGAATGCGAATGACAAAAAATAAGAAAAAAAATAAATGGGAAAATATAACACTGAAAGAGAGAAAGAAAAAAGGAAAAGAGGAGAGAAAAAGTTAAGTGAGAAAGGAAATATAGAAAGGGAGTAAAAAAAAGATAGTGTGAGACTACAAGGAAAGAAGGATAGAGAGAGCAAAACATACAGAAAAAAAGAGAAAATGCTGAGTGAAGGTGAGAAAGAGAGAGACTGATTGAAATTGAAATGTTTTATCATGTTTGTGTGAGTACTGTACATGCTATGCTTTCAACATGAACATGCAGTGATGTCATGGATCAGAGGTCCCCCTCCCCAAATCATCTCCTATTGCAACATTCCTGAATAGAAATGGGACTGGGAGGTGCGGAACATTCTAGAGCCTTCAGGGACAGTACACTGTGCTAACGCTAACAGCTTGTGTAGTCAAACAACACTCCCGTCCGTGGCATTACAATGAGCTTCTTAATACACTGGTGTGTGAAACACACTTGCTTTTTAGTCCACACTTAGTTTCTAAGTCGAGATTTAACATAAAATGATAATTTTATTGCTATCAACAAATCATAAGCAGAACTATATTGTTGCACACCTAATAATAAATTAGGCTTTGTTAGCTAGCTTTAGCAAAAAAATGCTTATTTATATATGACTATATATATCTTATTATATATTGTTAGCCTTAGCGGTAAAGATAATTATTTTACATAAAACCCCTGACACAAACATCCTCACAGAAATCCTGTCAGGTTAACAGGTAAACATTCTGTCAGATTAGCTCATCATAAATAATTAGCAATATCAATAAATATTATGACCTTCACATAAAAACATAACATTAAATCCTCTCATTAGTTAATGCTAGTGTTAGCATCGAAGATAAACATCATGAAGTATAAATACCTCTCATTAATCCTTTCAGATTAGGACTTTTTTAGCTTAGAGAATTAGCACCATTAGAATTAGCACTATGAAGGATTATAAACAGTATATAAATACTGGCAAATAGCTTAAGAAGATACAAAAACTGCAGTACGTAACCTTACAGTACTGTAAAAACAGAAAACCTGTCAAACTAGCTCATCACAGATAGTTTGCAGTAGGAATAAAAATTATGAACATGACATTATAAAATACTTTCACTAATTAATGCTAGTGTTAGCTAGTGTAGACTTCATGAACTATAAAGTCCATAAAAATTTAATATATACAGTATACATACCGTAAATAACTTCAAACTTTTACAAATTCAGTCATAACTAGCTAGCATAGCTGTCATGTATGTCATAACATGACATAAAACCTCATACTTTTATCAATTAATGCTATTGTTAGCTCTAAAAACTGTGAACTTCATGAACTATTCCTTAAACAAATCCTGTCAGATTATCACTTGTTAGCTTTTAAGTGTTAGCGAAAAATGTCAAGTTAGCATTTGTCATCCAGCAATGAAAATTACAACTATATAATGTAAAATCTTAGATATCCTGCGAAATAAGCACACATTGAGAGCTTGTGTTGTCAAGAAGAATGTCTAGTTTGATTTAACAATAACAGACGTACAGTCTATACATATAATTTAAATATTTTAGAAATCCTTGGAGACTATCTCATCATAATAACTAGCATTAGCAGTAAAGATTATGAATGCTATAAAATCCCCAGCATAAAAATACTCACATTATTTAGTGTTAGCAATGAAGACTGTAGACATTACTTAAAATTCCTTAAACAAAGCCTAAGCATTATTAAGCATTAGTTAGCTTATATAGTGTTAGCGGTAACTATTACAATTCTTTATTATTGAGACAATAATCTTTAAAAACAATGATGTTAAAGCTTCTTAGAAATCCTATCAGGCTAGCACTTGTTAGCTGTCAAGCTAGCTTTCGCTGTAAAAATGATTTATGTATGCTTCAAAATCTTAGAATTCCTTTAAGATTAGCTCAACAAAGAGAGTTTTTGTTATCGAGAAAAATTACGAATTTTTTAAACAGTGCCATAAATTTCTCTGAGAAATCCTGTCAGGTTAGCATTTGTAAGCTAACTAGCTAAAATTAGCAATATAGAACTTTTATGATGTTAGTGAATATGATTTATTTGGCTGCCCTATACACAGGGACAGAGCAAACACACACACACACACACACACACACACACACACACACACACACACACCAGCGCTCTGACCTAATACGGTAGCGAAGGCGAGTGTGTGGACTATAATCTAAACAGCAGTGTTAGTTCAGGAGTCCCTCGCCATTTCATTAACATCACGCTGCTACAGTACGCTAACACCAGTGTGTGTCCTCTCACACAAACCACACACACTCCAGCAGTCCAACAGAGTGCATCGAGACCCAGTGCTTACACACCAACACTGTGTTTTACTCAGAGAGAAATTATATAAACATTTTACCTCAGGAAGTTTACTTTGCTACACTAAAACTGTTACTACACTTATTATGGTCTGTCAGTCAGGCTGTGTGTTACCATGGAAACACACAACACTTTATAGCTATGAGGCATCTTTGGGGGGGAAAAATTCCATTAAATACAACGTTAACCTCACTTCTTTCTTATGTTAACTTTGTTTCTTTTTCATTCTTTCTTTAATCTTGTCACTTCTTTTCTTTCTTTCTCACCTTTTCACTGTCTTACCCATCATCCATTCTTTTTTATACCAGATTTTATCTTTTTCTTATCCCTTTTCTCACTCACTCTTTTTTAAATTCTTTCCTCTAATCTTGTTTTTTCCTCTTTTCCCAACCTGTCATTTTTGTTTCCTTTTAACGTTTCTTTCTTTATTTCTTTCACATTCAGCTTCTTGCAAAAAAAGTCCTTTATTTTTGCTTGTTATTGGCATTTCTTCTTGTCTTTTTTTTTTCCTGATGGCCTTGATGGTCTCACTCCTTTTCTGTCCTTCATTCTTTTCTTCCATTGTTTTTGTTATTGCTGCCTTTTCAATTCATCACAGCATGGTAAAGTTTTTCCTCTCCCCCTCCAAGGCAGTAGAGTTGTTTTTCTGTGTGTGTGTGTGTGTGTGTGTGTGTGATAAATGATCTCAGCGTTGGGGCTGCAGGCATCGATGCAGTCTGTTTACCTCCAGCAAAAAGTTTTCATTATCATTTCATCTCTTGTATCGATCCTGTAAGACTGCCAACTGCTGTCTGAGAGAAACACACACACTCTTTCTCTCTCTCTCTCTCTCTCTCTCTCTCATATACGCACACACACATACTGTATATAGAGGGCAGACAGAAAGGTAAGAATAAAAGTGAGAATGAAAAGATAGATGGAGTAACAGAAAGACAGAAAGGGAGGGAGAGAAGTACTGTAGCAGAAATATTCAATGGAGGATGAAGAAAAAGAAAAAAGTAACAAAGAAATGAAAGAAGTAATAAAATGAAAAAGAGAAAAAGTGATAGAGAATGTTGGCTGAAGCTGATTACATTTTGTGTGTTTCCTTGTTTATGATCGAAATAGACACACACACACACACACACACACACACGCACACGCACAGAGATCAATCAGAATCCCGAACCCAAACATAATCCTGTGTTCATTCGGAAGTTTCTCAGCTGTTACAGAAGGTCAGAGGTCACCGGGAGTGTAAAGGCAGCATGAGGGCCTGAACCAGGTGCAGACTAAAGCATGCGTTGAGAAAAAGGAGCGAGCTAAAATAGACACAGTTTATTTATAGATGTGCTGCGAGGGAAGGACGAGTTCGCTGTCACGCTACGGGGCGCTAGTGGCCTTAATGTGAAGTCTGCTCACACCTAGTGCACTTTACCTCATATCGAGTGCATTTAATCTCACATCTAGTGCTCTTAATCTCACTCCTACTGCACTTTCTCTCATGTCTAGTGCACTTTATCTGACATCTCACATTTAGTATAGTTAATCTCTCTTCTACTGCACTTTGTCACACACCTAGTGCACTTAATCTCACATCTACTGCACTAGATGTGAGATTAATTAATTAAATTATTAGTGCAACTAATCTCACATTTAATGCACTTAATCACAAACCTAGTGCGCTTAATCTCACATCTACTGCACTAGATGTGATATTAATCGCATTAGATGTGAGCTTTATTAATTTTAAATACATTTAATTAATTAGTGCAAGAATCTCACATTTAGTGCCCTTAATCTCACATCTAGTGCACTTTGTCTTAATTCTACTGCACTTTATCCCACATCTATTGTACTTAATCTCAGATCTAGTGCGCTTAATCTTACATCTATAGTATTTTAGCTCACATGTTTTGTAATTAATCCCACATCTAGTGCACTTAATCTCACTTCTAATAAAATATTTACTCATTCATTTTCCTTTTTATCATTAACTTTCTTGCTGCCTGTCTCTTCCTTTTCTCTCCCTCTCTATCCTTCTTCTCATCTCGGGCTTAGATCCATGCAGAGACACTCACTGAAATTTCTTTGTGAAGTTCTTCGTCACGATTCCTCCCTCGTCTTGTTTCTCTTCATGTTTCCCTAAACAGAAAAGAAGCATTACAGTTATTAACTAGCACACACACACACTCGCACACACACACACTCGCACACACACACACATGCAGCAGTAGCGGAACAGCTGCTGAATGAAGTGACACTTGACATTTAGCTCAGTGCACGAGTTCGCGGTGGTTCTTCTTTCATACGAGGATGAACACACAGTAGCACACTTCCTGATCATGACCTTTGACCCCAAGTTTTAGGCGTACTAAGCCACAAATTCTTTCTTAGACATTTTCTAACTTCTCCCCGCATGTTTCTCTATCTCACTTGGTCTTTCTCCTTGTCTGCTGTTCTATCTCTCTTTCTCCGCTCCTTCTGTCTCTCTGTTTGTCTGTCTCTTTCTCTCTCTGTATTTTCTTTCAGTCTGTACGTCTTTTCTCTCTCTGCAGCTGTTGGACCATAAATTGTTGTGTGTTCTTGGCTTTGGTGAGCAAACCCACCACAACATACACACACACACTCGCACACAAACCCTTGCTAACTCTTTACAACATAAAGCAGGTAATTTTGGGGTAGGGTCTTTTGAGACAAGGCTGCATGCTTGAGTGTGTATATGTGTGTGAGTGTGTGCATGTGTGTGTCCTTCACAGAAAGCTCAATGCCAGACTGCTGGAAAGTTTAAACATGAGGTCAGCTCTTAAAATGACAAAGAAACATGATCAGTGTGTCACAGCTAATCTTTTCCTTGTGTCTCAATCTGAGTGTTTGTCTGTAGATCCATGTGTCTGTAGCTCGTTGTGTGGCCAAATCTCACCATGTGTCTGTAGGTCGATGTGTGTCTCTGAATCGTTCCGTGTCTTTATCTCACTGTGTCTCTACTGTAGCTCACTGTGTGTCTGTCTCTTACTGTATGTCTGTTGATCGCTGTGTGTCTCTAGATCGCTGCTCATCTGTAGTTCGCTGTGTGTCTACAGGCCGCTGTGTTTGTCTGTATCTCAAGGAGTGTCAGTATCTCGCTGTGTGTCTGTAGCTTGTCGTGTGTTACTCACAACATTGTGACCTAGTTACTAATGCCTGGTGTAATGTTACTTAAAGAGACCCGCTTTGTTCTTTCATCAAAGTTTAGTCATCCCTGTGATCTTTAAAACCTGATCGTTATTCAGACTCACTTGGCTTTATGTCCCTGTGTGTCTCTGCTCCAGCGCTGTTTACACACACACCACACAACACCTCTCTAATTCTGACTCGAGGTTGTAAGCGTGATCTTTCTTAAAGTGTCTCAGCAGGTGACAGAGCGTCAGACATGCATAATTGAAATGTGCAAGTCACTCTGCTTGTGTCACATGCACACGCACACACGCACATATATACAGTCACTCAAAACTAAATGGCTAAACTAAACCATTGTCAATTAAACCAGACTAAACTAAATTAGATCAAACTAAATATTCCACCAGTCTAAATTAAACTGCTCTAAACCACATGAATCAAACAAAGTCAGTCTAAATAATATCAGTCCAAACTACATCAGTATGAATTAAATCATCCAACCTAAACATTTAAACTAAACCAGCCTAAAACTATATCGGACTAATCTAACACAGTTCAAACCAATTCAACATAACTGACGTAAACCAGTAAAATCTCAACCTGTTGGACCTAAACCAGACTAATCTAAATGTGTTTGACCTAAACCAGTTCAACTACACCAGTTTGACCTAAACAAATTTACAACTACACCAGTTTCATCTAAACCAGTCTAAAACTAAACCAGTTTTACCTAAACCAGTATAAACTAGACTAGTTTTACAAAAAAAAAAAAAACACTTTAAGCTAAAACAGGTTGATCAAAACCAGACTAAATTAAACCGATGTAACTAAACCATTCTGACCTAAAAAAAAAAAAAAGAAGAAGAAAAAAAAAGTATAAACTAAACTAGTTTGACTATAAACCAATTTAACTAAACCAGTTTGACCCAAACCAGAGCAAATTAAATCGGTCTGACTAAACTAGTTTGACTAAACCATTCTGACCAAAATATGTATAAACTAAACCAGTTTTACTATAAACCACTATACATTAAAAGTTTGATTAAAACCAGTCTAAACTTAAACAGTTTAACTAAACCAGTCTGATCTAAACAAGTGTACACTAAACCAGTCTGACCCAAGCAGATCTAAATTAAACCAGTCTAAACTGAACCAGTTTGATCTAAACAACATTTATTTAGTATAAGTCTAAATCTAAATAAAAGTCATTTTAAAAAAATCACCTTGTTTCTTTAACCTCAAATATTAAACATAAAACCAGTCTAACAAACCGGTTTGAACCAGTTTCTAAACCAGTCTATTTATACTTGAGAATTCATTTTGATCAGTCTAAAATAAAGATAAACTTCATGAACACTCCAGTTTGGAAAAAATAGGAACAATATTAGAACTTTTAGACTACATTATTTGTTTTTATTTAATTTGATGTTTGTGCTTGTATTAAATTTGTGATTTTTATTTTATTATTATTACTTTGTAAAATAAAAATAAATAACTTGTACTTGGGGAACAGAAGAGACCTTCTGGTTTCTTGTCTCACTCTGTCCCCTCTGTCCCCCTCACCTGACACTTCCACGAAGCCGTCCTTGGTCTTGACACTGAGCTCCTCCGGGCTGTAGCTGTGCACGTTCACGCACACTTTCCACGGCTCGTCCGGGTCCAGCGGCGGCGTGCTTCGCGGGGACTGCGCGCTCATGGACGTGCGCGGGAACGAGGAGCGCAACGAGCCCGTCCACGGCGAGCCGAGGCGCGCGCTGAGGCGGGGGCGCGCCCAGCCCGGCCAGTCCAGTGAAAGATCCTCCGGGAACGCGGACATGGGCACGGAGAAGTCCGGATCCATGAAGCGCGCGGAGAACGGGTCACGCGCAACCCGCTGCCTGCTGCCCAGGGGGTAGAAATCACCTTCTGCCATCTTCTCCAAGTGTTTAACAAAAGTTTAGAAAAGTCTCTAAAAAGTTCAGGAGGTAAAAAAAAAAAAAAAGTTACAAAAAAAAGTTTATGAAAAGATTATTAAATTATCTGAGAACAAAAGGGAAAAAAGTGAATAAGGTCACTTTTGGACGCCCGACCACACACACATACATACATACACACACACTCTCTCTCTCTCTCTCTCTCTTACACACCTACAGTTTTAAAGCACACTTGCTGTGTATGTTAAAAGGATCCCCAGCCAAAAGTGGACTGGCGCAGTTTTATACCGCCTGGAGAGTTTGGGTTGCCATATTTGGGTTGGGAAAAGTTGCCAGATTGGTATTATGTAAAAATAAAAATAAAAAGAAAATGATTTGGGCTTGGATTGTAGACAAACATCAGGCAGTGTTGTGTTGAAATATTTAACCTGTCGAAATGTGTGAAAAAGCTGTTCTGTGCAAGTGTCAAAACTTGCTACCAATCATCGAAACAGCCTACCTATAGCCTACAGTATATTTTGCTTTAAATGTCTTACAGTGATACTTGGGCATGCAAATTTAAGGCAAAAGGTTGTATTGCAAAACACATTTTCCCTTAGGAAATAATGTAAATGCAGATAATCTGTTCCAGTTATCCTAAACAGTGGCGGTTTTAGGCATGGGCGAACTGGGCATTTTTTCATGTCACGTGGGGGGCGGCAAACGAACCTGGAGGAAAAAATAATAATCTGTGCCGCTAAGCGGTTTTCTGTTATCCATGAAACCTGCGCTGTGACCGCGCCGCCCCTGCTGGGGGGAGCGGTCGGGGGGGTGACGGCAGGGAGGGGAGGCGTAAGCGAGGCGATGAAAGAGAGGCGATGATGTGGGGGCGCCGGGAGGGAGTCTCGCCCGGGGAGCAATTCAGTGTAGAACCGCCACTGGTTAAGGGCCTTGCTTAAGAGCCCAACAGTGGCAACTTGGTGGTTCTGTGGTTTGAAACTGGGACCTTTTGTTCAGATTAGGAGTTTAGTCAGTATCTGTATTAAATACTGTTTGGTTTACTCATGTTTTCTGTTTTTGATTTCATTATACTTCTGAATGGTTGAGGGTTCAGGGCCTTGCTCAAGGAAAAAAACCCTGCTAACCTGCTGATGCTAGGGTTTGATCTCATCCCCTTCCAATCACTAATCCAACATCTTAACCACTGAGCTACTGTATGCCTGCCCTTAAACACTAGCTGCATGTTCCCCATGCCAGGAACCCAAAGATCCCTAAACAGAATAAGCTATCTTTCTCTTTTTTTGCCCATCTGTTTTTAAGAGCTAAAGAAGGGTAGGTTAGCATTTAGCAGAGTTTTTTCCTTTTTTAATTAAAGAAGCTCCAGGGGAAATGTCATTCGCTTCAGCAAAGGACTGTGGAAAGGAAATCGTATTCAGTTTATAAATAGATTCCAAGGAGAACAAAAAGTTAGACCTGTTAACCACTGAAAAAATGCTGGGAGAGTTTTAAGATTAATCTCTCTTAAAAATTAGAACATTGAAGAGCTCTCGGGTTTCTCTCTTTACAAGAAACTTTGCTTGGTGGCGTCTATCTAGATGGCTAAAAGGTGTTTTGGTCCATTTGATGGAAACGTTGAGAAGACGAGGTCTGCACTCTAAAGGGTATCTGAATGGCCCTTCTGTTGGTTTTTACCCGCTCAGACAATCCAACACAACAATGAGTGTTTCCTTTTCAGAGAGGAAGCCCTTTGAAGAACTCCTTTCTTATTTCACTTCTCTGGACTTGAGCGTTTTAGGTATAAGAGGAACCCAGTAACACGCTGATATTCTTGGAGCAGCAGAGTGTTGTGAATGAAATGAAAATTGTTCATTATCTTTAAAAGCATGTTGTTGAGTGCATGTTCTTGTTCAACTGCTGCGACGGTGAAAAGCTTGATGCTCTTGAAGCTTTAGTGATGACAAAAAGGGACACTTTTACCTGGAATACTGTATTAATGTGTTCCTGCATGAGGTCTTGTATGAGAAGCGTGCATTCCAGCTGGGTCTATGGACCGTCTGTTGTGGGGGGGGGGGGGGGGGGGGGGGGGGGGGGGGGGGG
>JAQMYI010000014.1:21888872-21904172 GCA_030014275.1 Clariallabes melas
CCCCCCCCCCCCCCCCCCCCCCCCCCCCCCCCCCCCCCCCCCCCCCCCCCCCCCCCCCCCCCCCCCCCCCCCGCCGGGAGGGAGTCTCGCCCGGGGAGCAATTCAGTGTAGAACCGCCACTGATCCTAAATATTACCAATTTTCCAACACTATAATCATATTTCCGCATATAAAAACAATCAAAACATTTAGAAAAGACATGTAAATGAAGTCAAATATGACATAAATAAGACAGTAAACCTCGGCTGTTTTAAATACAAAACTGAAATTGGCTCCCTTTTCTTCTTCACTAAATCTTTCACAAAATGGCAAAAAAAAAAAAAAAGTTAATTTCTTAGCTTAGCTTTCCACTGATGCGAACAAGTTTTGATCGGCTCTCGGACGTACACGCAACTTAGCCGGCATTTGGTTTATTTGTTTGTGTGCTGAAAATGCCTCATATGCCGAAGCAAATGTACACACTGGTTTTGCTACACAACGCAGTACTGATAATAATAAATATAATAAGAATAATAATCGTATTAATTTTAATGGTAATGGAATGGTAATGTAAAAAATATTATGTTCATTTCTTCCTTATGACTTCCTTATGACTTTTAAATGCCAGACCATCACTTCACACAACAGTAGCATTTCGACATCCATCCATCCATCTAGAAATCTCTGTAGTCTAACTAGGTGCTGTTGAGGACAGTGGTGATTACCACTGCATTCATTCCCATTTTGCGACTGTGGTAGGACCTCTAGTCAACATTCACACACTATGGACAACTTGGGAACGCCAATTAGCCTAACCTGCATGCCATTGCACGGTGGGAGGAAACCGGAGTAAACCCACCAAGCACGGGGAGAATATGCAATCTCCATGCACACAGACCCTGTAGCACGAATCGAACCCTGACAGTGGAGGTGTGAGGCGACAGCGCTAACCACTATACCACCACAGCTATCACGCTGTACAAGATTCAGCCTGATTTTTCCAGGTGTGTAGACAGGAGTGTAGCAAACGTTATCATTTAATCTGACATGATAAATATGTTACTGCAAACAGTGGTATAGAAGTAGATTTGGGATCATTTCATACAGTCTGATGTACAGATTAATACTCATAAAAGACTGCCTAAATTGTTCAGCGTATAAACAATACATGTAGAATTCAAACTGTGGTCCATGGAAATGCTCAGGGGTCGAAGATAAAAAAAATTTTGGAATCAAAACTCAACTTTTAAATATGAATTAATTTTTCTGCATTATTTTTCTTCTTATTTCTTTTAGTTAAATGTAGAATGTTAAAGGCTGACTCAATCAATCTGGCAACCCTGATAAAGACCCCTCCTCTCCTATCCACATTTAGGCCAGGACACCAGCAGCTTCTGCAGTGTTCAAGTGCTTTGCAATTTCTTACTCTAAGTTCCAGAAGAATCCAGAATGATCCAGGAAGAACTCATGATCTATTTATATCCAACTCTAGCATCAGTGCGTGTGTTTCACTCCATTCACACTTATAATCAGATCAGTATCTAATTTACTGAACTGGCATTTTATTTATACCGTACTTTTAATTATAGCTAACGTCATGTTTACGGTCTCGTTCCCTAGTTATCCGGTTATTTTATTTATGTTCTGTTACAGCTCAGATGGTACATGCAGTATTTCTGGCCGTAAAACAGAATGCTAAAACATTATTGTTTCTACGGTAACAAATTACATGGTTACTTGTATCATGTATGCTTAAAAAAAAAAAAAAAATCCAAAATGAACAATATACTCTATGGGAGTTACAATAAAAATTGTTATTTAACAAAGAAAAAATTATCATCCTTGATATGGTGAAGTTTTCCATACGGACATATTTATTTAACATTTAAGGAAGGAGTCTCCAGTGTCAGTTAATATTTTTATATAGATTTTTAGGACCATAACAAGCAGTGTTTCAGTGAGAGAGAAGCTCTTGAGGGAGCAACTGTTTAAGGCTTCTATATCATACGTGAAAACAGGTGGTCAGCCCTGTCGCCTCACACCTCCACGGTCGGGGGTTTGAATCTTGCTTCTGGTGTGTGTGTGTGTGTGTGTGTGTGTTCTCCCTGTGCTTGGTGGGTTTCCTCAAACACTGGTGTTGGTGATTGCTGTTTTCAAATTACTCAAAGTGCATGACTGGGTGTGTGAGTGTGTATGTGTGTGGTTGTGCCCTGTAATGGGCTGGCACCTCATCCATGGTGTCCCCATGGTGTCCCCCGCCTTGTTCCCAGGGATACGCTCCAGTGCTACCCTCACATTTTTATAGACAATGGATGGGAAATACACTACAGTATATGGACAAAAGTATATGGCCAAACCTGCAATGACATCCAAATACTGTACATATACCTCGATATGGGGTTGGTCCCCCTTTTACAGCTATAGCAGCTTCCACTATTCTTGGAAGGATGTCCATAAGATAAGAGTGTTTCTGTGTGAATTCGTGCCCATTCATTTTGTAGAGGAGTTAGGCGGTCAGGCACTGATGTTGGATGAGAAGTACTGGCTCGCAATCTCCATTCCAGTTCTCCATTCCGAAGGTGCTCGATGGGGTTGAGGTCAAGTCAAGTTTTTCCACACCGAACTCACCAAACCATGTCTTTGTAGTCCTTGTTTTGTACACTGGGGCTCAGTCATGTTGGAATAGCAAAGGGCCTTCCCCAAACTGTTGCCACAAATTTGGAAGCATAGCATTGTCCAAAATGTCTTGGTATGCTGAAGCATTAAGATTACCCTTAAACACCTGAATTCAATAATTAACAGGTTTAGTCAAAGTCTTTTGTCTATATAGTGTATGATGCGTGTATACTAAATATATTTTTAAAGAAATGTTGGCAAAATGGTTTGTATAAAGATGACATGTTGTTTTAGACTTCATAATGGTGTCTCACCCTTTCGTTGATTAGTTTCCTATAGTTACACATTCTTAGACTGATGGCGTAGGACTCAAAAATGTCAACCATACAGCAAATTAGGGTGCATGTGAACACTGCCTGCAAACTTCCCCTCCTTCAGTGAGTCATAGCCTATTTAAAGGAAGCTAACTCACCTCAGATCAGACCAGTGTCAGGGCTCGGGTCATCGGTATGCGAGGTGATGTCACCACACACGCACACACTTATTCTATACCCGTAAAGATGACTCGACGAAATTGACCTCCAAGAAACCTGACCTTCCTCTTATTCCTTCCCAGACTCCCCTTATGAAGACACTGAGGCATGACATTCCAATTCAACACCATCAACACACATGTATTAGGGTTTAAACAAGTCTCTTTATTTATTCTAGGTTTTCTACATGGACTCAGACAACAGAGGAAGACTAGGCCTAGCAAAAGGGGACACATTCGTATTCTAGGATACACTCACACTCACACTAACGTTCACTCTTTCTTTCGTTCGTTCTTTCTTTCTCTTTCACTCTATCTCATAATATTTTGCATATTATACAGAGCAAAGAAGGTTTTTTCCAGGATCACCTTAATATACACACATCTAATTTGGATCCTCATAGCACTTCTCAATGAAATTTGAAATAATTGTGATTTTTTTTTTTTTTTTAAACACTGAAAATTGACAGGAAGTGACAGGACATACTGTATCCCAAGCAGTAATACAGTAGATACAAGAATGTATTCTAACAAAGATAAATGTAAAAAAAATAAAAATAAATTAACCAAGTAGGTAGAAAAGACATTATAATATCTGCTGGCTAGTTAAAAGTTAGCATATGTATAGAGCACTGTTTGCTAAGCAACCATTAACTACGCATGTTTACTGGTTAATGACAGCAGCTAAGAAGTTTAAAGCCTATGAATCTGTATACAGTATAACGGTGAAAAACAAGTCAGGAATGTTGACATTTCCCTCAAAAATACAGGAAAATTACTGAAAACAAAGGACTTTCAAATTAAAACTATGATTAGCATTAGCAATGAATCAAAGAAAATTGATTCACTAACAAAATTTTATCCTAAGTCCTAAGAAACCCCAATTTTTATTTTTTCATTTAACTAAAAAAAGTCACAATTTCATTTACACCTGAGTGGTAGTACTGTGATACCTGAAAAGAAAATAATAATAATGTTATTATGATGACTTATTAGAATGAATTGTCTATGGAGGTTAAGGGATATTCGTTAAAATGGCCGACTAAGATGTGACGAACTTTACTGTTTAATACATTTACAAAAATGGCTTGTAGTAAGATTATAGCAAAGCAATGTATTGAGGAGTTTTTTAGTCTGTATTAAAATGGCCAATGTTCTAATAATATAGCTCCATTGAGAACGGCTCAGTGTTTATAACATTTATGTATTAAAATGCTCTATGTTCTAGTAAGAATGCTTGATACTGACGAACTCTAGCTTTCTAGGTACGCTAGCTGGTAAAGAACATTATGTTTTATAAAACATTATGAAATTCCTTGTGTTTGTTAGGGATGTTTATTATTGGTCAAGTTTGTAGTTAATAAAAGTTGCAGTTAACAACCATCTAGCATCAGACATGTTTAATTAAATTGGCTAAAGTTCTAGTAAGAATGCTAAGAAGAGAAGAATCCTAGCATTTGAGTGAGACATTTTAAGCCATTTAAAACATTTATGACGTGTTTCAGTAAGAATGCTCGGTTTTGAAGAATAATATTGGCTTATAAAGAAGACGAATTCTAGCATTCATTACAATTAATAAAATGACTGATATTCTAGTCAGTACACCAAGGAGAGAATAATGCAAGCAGGTGGGAAGTTTATTATATATAAAATGGCTGATGTTCTAGTAACGATTCTGAAAATTGACAAACTCTTGCATTTTAGGCATTTGGGAAATTTATTAAATTAGATGATGTAATAAAAACTATAAGAAGACAATAATTGTAGTGTTTGGGACATTTATTAGAATGGACAATTTTGTAATTAAAATGATATGAAGGGAAAAATTTTAGTGTTTGGGACGTTTATTAAAATGGACAACATTGTAATAAAAAACAATACTAAGAGAAAAATTGTAGTAATAAAAATTACGACATTGTAATAAAAACTATTCATCCATCCGGGAACCAACTAGAGACTATGGATGCCAATAGTGACCACTGTATTTATTCCCATTTTAACACACTATGGGCAATTTGGGAACGCCAATTAGCCTAAGCTGCATGTCTTTGGATTTTGGGAGAAAACTGGATTACCGAAGGAAACCCACCAAGCATTGGGAGAACATGCACTCCACGGGAAGAACTCCATGTACATAGCTGAGGCGGGAATCGAACCCGGACCCTGGAGGTGCAAGATGACAGTGCTAACCACTAAACCACCATGCCGTCAATAAAAACTATACAGAGATTTAAAAAAATTAAAATAGTGTTTTAAAATTGTCTTAAAATTGACAATTTTGTCATAAAAATAAGAAGAAAAGAAGAACTGAAGTGTTTGGGACATTTTTATAATGGCTGCCGTTTTAGAAAGGAAGCTAGGTAGTAAAGAACTGTATAATTTGGGGTGTTTATTAAAGTGGCCATTCTAATAATAACAGTAAGCAGAGAAGAATTTCAGTATTTTGGACGTTTATTAGAATTTATTTAAATGAAATCTACAGATATTTTGTTGTACCATGCCTAATCCTAATGAAGTCCTAAGTAAGACAGGAACTCTAGCGTCTGGGCCGCGTGTCCCGCCATGTTTGAAACTGTTTGTCCAGTTGGATTAAATGGACAATGAATAAAACAATGCACTGTACAATATAATACACAGACCTTCACAAAGAACTAGAGAACTTTGAGTTTGGTTCTCCATGAAATGGCCATCGAGATACGTCCGGCTTTTCAGACAACGCTGGTGTAACCTTATTCATTTCTCTTGAAATTCCAGTATTATCTTTTTTTGTAATATATAGTACATATAGTTTGACATCATAAATATGCTGAATCTTTTTAACAGCCAGAATTCGTGATTTTTTTTTTTTTTTTTTTTTTTTTTTTTACAAATCCACATCCTTTTCAATGAATCATACACATGCTTACTTCAGTCACATTAATCCTCTGCATAATATACACAAAAGATTTACAGATCATCATGCTAAATTGTTTTAAAATAAAAGTGTAGCTTGGCCTATGTTCATAATTAGGCACAAACAAAACAAAAAAAACAACAACAAAGAAATATGAAATTTTTCACAATGTTGAAAATTAAATTAAAGCTAGAAACGTGTATTTAGTCTTTAATATGTTTTTCCTCAGACTTGAACATCTTCCAAAGGCTGGTATTGACTTTTATACATTTTCAGAATCATATCTTTTATACTTTAATAATTCTTACTAAAATGTTTTCTGTTTCTCAATTTCACAACTGCGAAACAAACTTTAAGCAGGTGCTTTATATAATTTTCAGTGGCTGTGATTTGTAACTTTTGTATGAATTTGTAACATTTGTTTGAGTGCCTGTGTGAGAGCGGATGAGTTTAAAGCAAATAAAAATAAAAAATACAAACTTTTATCCTTAATACACATAGAAAAATTAATTATTTCTACTGACTACTAAATCATCTAGATTATAAAAAGTAATAAATACAACAAATATATAAAAATCAAGTATCTGGCTGCTTTCCACGTTCTGACGAGAAATGAAATAAATATGATAAGTTAAATAAATAGTAAATAAATAAATAGATAAAACATATAATATATTTGATAATCCATGGAATGTGAAATGATGTCAGAATAAGTATATAAATAAATGAAAATAAAATCCAGTATTAATTAAAGGAAGAGCTCTTCCAGTGGTTATTACTTTGTAACTAATTGTTTTGGCTAGATTGACTTATGATGAATTGCTATAGATGTACATATTCAAGTCCTAGACAATGTAGATTAAAATGTATTAATAAAATACTTGCTTACGGTTTTACAATTTCTTACTCCTAGCTTTAACTACAGGTTTGGCTACAGTAAGTGTGTAATGTTTGTCTACCTTGTTTGGTTTCATTTTGTCGGTATTACCTTATTTTTTACACAATTTTTTTTAAATAGAATTTGGAGAACATTTTTAGTTTCCTAAGACAATTTTCTGTACTGTACAATTTTCTGGGAATTCCTGGAATGCTTGGTTAACATCATGAGAACGATTGGGATAATGTTCTCGGAATGTTTCGGATTATATTCTTGGAACGCTAAGAACTGTCCAGCACATTATTTAGACCTGGAAGGATAGTGCTGAACCATCAACTTCACAGAAAAACATTGTTAATGAGTGTGATTAGACATCACTTAAATTTTTAGTCGAGCTGCATTTTATTAACTGTGCAGTAGAAATTAGAGCTATGTTTAATATGGAGAGTAAAAGCATTTCCAGTGTACAAGCCTCTGGAGGCAGTGTGATGATCAGTTGATGGCAGGGTTGCTTCAGTTGCTCAGGTCTAGACTCAGCAATGTTATGTGGCAGTAAAATGAAGTCAGCTGTGAAAATGTGGTTGTGGGAGCATGAGGAATAATTTTTACACATGACCTGGACACTACTTTGCATTCAAATAAATAAATAAATAAATAAATAAATAAATAAATAAATAAATCAATAAAGTTGGTCTAAAGTCTGTATGTACATCTATGCCAATTCCCCACTGCATGATAAATTATTCAGTATTTAGAGGCCTTACACTGTAGATATACAAATGAATTTATGTTCCCATAAAAGAAGCGCTTTAGTGCAGACAGATGGTCTCCTGTCTCATTCAAATCGTCCACCATTATCACCGTCATAAGCGGCGTCGCTGTAACGGCTACTGGCATTTGAATTGTCTTGCACTCGGGTGGAAGATAAATACGGCTGGCATTTGAGTTGATGAAGCGTGCGTTCGGCTGCGTGGCACATTTTTCAAAAGGAAGAAAATGTGATGCAGGTGTCAAACAATCCCGGCGAGCAGTAAAATCTGTTATGGAGGCCATACATCTCTGTCCTCGAGCGATTTCTGAACGTTTCTTCAAAAGAGAAAAAAATGTAAAAAAGAGAGGGAGAGAGAGAGAAAGTGACGGCAGGTCGGATAAAAAAAGGCTTCACACGTCAGGCGTGAAATTGTGTGCCTTGAGGTTACTAATCTGAAGGGACACTGTAGCTTGTGTTGCTTTAACTGCTGTAGCGCGGCTAAACAATAAAAAAATGACGTGTTTTTTTTTTTTTTTTTACTCACTCACTCACACCCACAAACACATACATACGACACTCATTTAGCCTGCTAGCCGTTTGGAATGCAAGTAAAAGGAAAGTGATACCAAATACAGAAAGGTTCCAGTTTGTTCTGTGGTGTTTTTTTTTCCACCACATGGCATCCCGTATCCATTCACAGTTTCATTCTTTTAAACTGTTTTTTTTTTTTTCATATTTTCTTGTTAGCTGACAAGCACCCCCATCTTTGCCTCAGATTTAGTGTAAATTACTGTATTACTGTAATTTCCTTCAGGATCAATAAAGTATCTATCTATATTTCTCTAAATGTCCTCATCCCTTGCTAGCTCCTGGTCTGCTTCATTGTTAACCAAGTTAGATACAATTATTAAAATTTTTGCTTATTTCTTTAATTTCTGTTTTTTGTTGAACTTGTTTTTGAGTCAAATTTCATCTTTTGACTTTATGTTTGACTAACTGTAATTTTAGCTGGAACTATGCTGTTGTGATAAACGGAGCAATGCTTAGCTCCTTCTCGCAAGTTGTATCTTGCTAACAAAGTCAGATTTAGCTTGTCATATCTTTCATTGTTTCTCTATAAATCCAGCTTCTATGTTTAGATTTGTGCGTGTTTTTCACTTCTCCTAGATTACGTATATTTGTGTTATGTCACTATTCTAAGGGGAGGAAGAAAAAATCCAGTTCTGTTTTCTTGTCTGTAAATTAGCGCCGAGCGCGGCTATAGCTGGCTAGCTCGTCGTAGCTCCTGCTGCTGTAGGTGGAGCTGAGCGACGAGCTGCGACCGTAACTGCGGTACGAAGAACGGCTGCGACTCCGGCTGCGGCCGTGGAGCGGGCTCCGTGATTGGCTGCGGTTGAGGGAGAATAGGCTCCATGCCGACAGGCTGCTCGAGCGGCTCGAGGAAGAGGAAGGACTCGGGCGGTAATAGGGAATTGGCCGCTTCCTTGCACTGCCGAAAAGAGAGATAACAACAAAAATCTGATAAATAATGCCTGTCTTATTTCATCTGTTCTACAGTTTTGAGAATGACACAAATATAAATTTTCAATATAAATAAAGTCTGAAGCTTCATTGTTTTTAGATCTTTTTGTCATATGTAACCAGTGTTGGGTGTAACGGATTACAAAGTAACGCGTTAAAGTGCTCGGATTACTTGTCCTACAAGCCCCGCCCCCAATAACCCGCCCCTCTCTGTTATTCCTGCTGTTATTGTCTTATGGCAAGGTGCTCCATCATGCTGTCCATGGATAGTTGGGGGAATTCCTCTTTGAGAATGTTTTTTTTTTACTATTCTTTACTCATGGCTGTGTTCTTAGTCAAAATTGTTAGTGAGTCCGCTCTGCTGGCTGAGTAGTAACCCTACACATGAATGGTCTCAGGATGGTTTACTTTTGGCATGAGACAGGACTGATGGTAGTGCTCACTTTCATACATTTCAAGAAGGGCAGCAAAGAAGCCACTTCTCTCCAAGAAAAACATCAGGGACAGACAGATATTCTACAAAAGGTACAGGGATTGGACTGCTGAGGACTGGAGAAAAGTCATTTTCTGATTGGGCATCCGAACAAAAGCTTATGTGGAGAAGAAAAAGTGAGCGCTACCATTAGTCCTGTGTCATGCCAACACTAAAGCATCCTGAGACCATTCATGTCTGGTGTTGCTTCTCAGTCAAATGAGTGGGGCTCACTCACGATTTTGCCTAAGAAAACAGCCATGAATAAAGAATGGTACACAAACATCCTCCAAGAGCAAGTTCTCCCAACCTTCCAAGACCAGTTTGGTAATAAACAATGCCTTTTTCAGCATAATGGAGCACCTTTATAAGGCAAAAGTGATTAGTATGTGGCTTGGGGAACCAAACATTGAAATTTTGGCCCCATGGCCAGGACTTTAATCCCGTTGAGAACTTGTTGCCAATCCTCAAGGAACAGGTGGACAAACAAAAACCCACAAATTCTGACAAACTCCAAGCACTGATTATACAAGAATGGGCTGCCAGTCAGGATGTGGCCCAGAAGTTGATTGACAGCTTGCCAGGGTGAATTGCAGAGGTCTTGAAAAAGAAGGGTCAACACTGCAAATATTGCCTCATTACATAAACATAATATACAGTAATTGTCAATAAAAGCTTTTTACACTAATGAAACATTTGTAATTATACGTCTTTATATCATAATAACATCTAACAAAATGATCTAAAAACACTGAAGCAGCAGACTTTGTGAAAACTAATATTTGTGTCATTCTCAAAACTTTTGGCCACGGCTGTAAGTTTGCTTCTTTAAAAGCCATCGTGCTCACTTCGCATATACTTTAGTGAAGTATCAGGACCTTTTTTTCAGATTTACATCTATAAATGTAATTTATCAGCTTTTACAGTGGAGTGAGTGGAGCGATGTAGCTGCGTCCAGACCTGGTAATTCTCCGCGCCTCTAGATGACTGGGTGAGTCTCGTCTCCTTTTCCTCAGCGGCGAACAGATTCTCCTCCTGCTGCGCTTCCTGCTGCGCTTTGATGGCTTCTCACAAGAGCTGGAGCTTCTTCTTCTCTCTCGGGTGCTTTCAGGAACATAAATAACAAACTTTGAGCTTCGTTGTTGTTTAAAAATCAACAAGGTTTTAGATTTGCAGTGCCTTCTGGGAGAATGTTTTACCTAAAACTGGCAGTGACGATGACAGTGCAAAAGTCTAACAAACTTTACCTTGCCTCAGCTGATTATGTAACAGAATGTCCAAGAGGACATCATGATAAATGCTAGATATTTTTTACTTTTAGTATTATTTCAGAACATTACAACTGAAGACAAGTCAGAGCACTGCTGCGTACCGGTCCGGTGTGTATCTCGAATGTTTTCCACTCCGTCGGCTGCTCACGCTACACACACTGCCTCTCCTCGAGTCACAAGAGTGACTGGACGAACGTGAATACGACCTGCACACACACACTTTGGTAAATACTCCAGCTGAATAATCACGCACCTAAACTGAGGTGTGTTTCGTGTCAAACCTGCGACTGGAGGATGGAGACCTGCTCCTGGATAAATAACGCCCCCAGTGGCGAGAACTGCGTGACGATCGGCTCCTGCTGCGAGACCGAGTTTCTGAGCGATAATGATATTTAACAGCAGATGGAGAACGATGGCTCATGAATCCAACATAGCTGCTCGACTCTTCGCTGGAATTACAGGAGACGTGTGACAATATTAGCTGACCATGCTGAATAAGATTGTGTATATGATTTAAATTTGTGCTTCTATATAAATTGAATTTAGGTTAAATACAACGTTACATGCTAAAATTTGTAATAATTAAAGTTTCCATTATGTAGTGTATGTTACTCAAGTTGAATTGTTAAATCTGATTAGTCAGAAAGAGTTGATTACTTTGCTATCTTTAGATTCTCTAGATGCGTTAACATGGACCGTGATATTCCATTAATAATCTGAATAAAACTGCATCTTGTGACCTCCCAGATCAGAACAGGCTGACCGGATCTGGTCCATTCAGAGTAATAGGTTGTGTAAATATTTGATAATATGTTTGATAGATAGTAAACACAGCCGTGCTATACAGTATACAGCATGACCTCAAGTGTGATATTACTTTTATACAACAGTTTCACAAACACCATTTATTCTAAACAAATTATGTTTTGTTTGTTTATTTAATCAGTTAAATACAGTACAACACAGATCCTTCTGCCCTTACCGGAACTAACTAACCACGACCGGTGGAGCTGTAATTAACAGGGGTGAAAGTAGTTTTAAATTCTTACCAGTACTTTTTAGCCAAAAGGTGAGGAGAATACACCATGGAGGCAGAGGACAGTCCTGTAAATCTATTTACATTAAACTTTACATACAGTAACGTTTCTATTTACATTTTCCAAAAAACATTAATTGGAAGGCTAGTGCACTATGTAGGGTGTACAATCCCTTGTTCTACACAACAAGTAGTGGACTTGATCAGGTGAGGTTAGAGAGGGATTTGGCATTCAGCCTTGTGTTAGAACATAGTTAGCCGTGTGG
Organism: Clariallabes melas; assembly: GCA_030014275.1. Classification (NCBI taxonomy): domain Eukaryota; kingdom Metazoa; phylum Chordata; class Actinopteri; order Siluriformes; family Clariidae; genus Clariallabes; species Clariallabes melas. The sequence goes on from JAQMYI010000014.1 coordinate 21,901,087, forward strand.
CCACAAGGCGATTCGGAATGACTTAGAAGCAGTTACTAAGCCGACAAAGTGGTGTTTAAGACGACATAACGTTATTAAATGTGCTTTCTTGCTGAAAGTGCTTCTGTGGCTAGTTGAGAATGTGGGTTTTGGCAGGCAGCTGCTCTCTGCTCAGTACTGCGGACCGTACAGACCTACTTTCACCCATGCTGCAACCAACAGTCAGTGTATTAACGATTGTTAGAAGACCTTTGACGCGAAGTGATATATATAGTTAAACCTCCCAGTGATGTTACTGTCTATTATCACCACTCGTGAAATAAGTAAGTGTTGTATAAGTGTACCTAATTAGATAGAATATTATCAATTTGTTTTTCATAGAAACAACATAAATAGAAGATGCTGCACTTAATCTGGTTTAAAAGTTTATGTCATCACTGATATGGTAAAGGAGACCGAAATTTAACATGGAACGAGTCTCCATTGTCAGTGTACAATATAACTATTAAACAGAAATTTTAATGCACCATGCTTTAATCTTTATCAGTGTTGGCAACCCATGAGGAGTGCTGCGATTAGGAAAATAATCACCGCAGCTTTCATCTCTCACCTTTTAACCTTGTGGAAAACCGACACATCAAGGCGTCTCTCTCTGCGCTCGGCTTTACTCAGAGACTCGTAGCTGCTCAGAGAGTTTCCTGAATCAGACGAATTGTCCATAAATTTCAGTTTCTCCTGTCTGTTTGTCGCGTCCTGTGCCCTCGAGACACCGGTTTTAGATGACAGCGGAGAGGACGTGTCATTTCCTGAATCGTAATCCGTGCGTCCTTTACCCTGAACACACGCCGAGTCCTGCGTGATGGACGGTTCGAGCCCAGGACGCGAGTGTACGACCTGTAAGAAAACAATGCTGTTTCATTTTTTTTAATGAAGAAAAAAAAAATCAAGTGCTAATCTTCTAGCAGCAGAGTGAGCTTTTCTACAAAAGCCTACAAAGCACAGAGAAGAAATTAAGACCAGAATTAAGATCAGAATTATTTAAAAAACAACTCATGCAAATTTGTCACATGCCAGAAGAGGAGAAGAAAAGAAAGGAGAACTGATAATATGCACTAAAAGGGAAAGTGTAAAAATAAAATAAAAGACTGATTTATTACGAAGAGAAGAAAGGATTAAAAAAGAAAGGAAATAATAATAATAATATTAATAATAATAATAATAATAATAATAATAATAATAATAAAACACTTGGCAATAAAAGGAAGAAAACAGCAAAGAAAGCTTTGTTTAAAGGTTCTGTCTATTAAACATCATAGAAAAATTATATATAATAAAAACACAGAGAGGAAAAAAAAAACAAGACTTCCATCTAATCCAGTCTAACTAAACATTTGGATTGAGACATTTGGTTTGAGTTTAGGTCCCTTAGGTCAGGAAGAGCTTTAAAGTCCTCCAGCGTCCTACAGTAAGTCCCTAAATCTGCGGATAGCATCGACTTACCAATCCAGACTTCCTCCTTAAGTAGGTACGGTGTAAGAAAAAGGGAAGAGCGGGTAACGTAAGTGCATCATTAGAGCGGCAAAAGGCAAGAAAAAGACAAATAAGCCTCGTCTTCAAAACCCCAAACCCCCCACTCTGTCTCACTGCTGTTCATAACGCTTCACCTCCTTCTCCCCTTACTTCCCTTCTTCTACTGTATCCCAAAAGAAAAGTTTAATCAATCAAATCTCAACACATTGTTAGTCTTAATATTATAAACACAACATGCTTCATTGTTATGAGGAACATTTACAGAAAGAAAACATGAGCAGCTACACCATTTGTGCCTCCTGGTTGCAAAAACAGCAGCAAACTGTAGTGATTATATATATATATAACAGCAGGACACTTTGTTTTCTAGAATGTTCCTTTGTGCCGTTGAGAATCAAAAAAGTGTTCAGAAAACTTTTTTATTTGATCGAACAGGCTACTGATCTCAGCTACAGTAAATAGCTAAAACTAATTAGGAATTTAACAGGGTTAGCTTGCTAGTTAGCTAGCTAGAATAATTGATACTATTTTAGAAATCTTATATATCTCACCTAGACGCAACGTCAAAAAACTCGCTCGCTAGCTAACAGTAGATAGGTGTTGGCTATGTAGCTAAGTTAGCTAACTTGTTAATACTAGATAGGTGATAGCTAGATAACAGTTACTGTATGTGCTAGCTAACTAACTCTAAACATCGTCTCACTCACTCATCATCTATACCGCTTTATCCTGTATTCAGGGTCGCGGAACTCTAAATATATGCTAGCTAACTAACACTAGACAGGTGTTGGCTAACTGGCTAATTCTAGATAGGTGCTACAGTAGCTAGGCAGCTAAAACTGATTAGGTGCTACATACAGTAGGTGCTACATACTAGGTACGTGTTGTAGTGTATAATAGTTTATACTAGTATGTGCTAAGTAGCTAATTCTAAGTAGATGTTGGCCAACTAGCTAACACTCTATAGTTGTTGGCTAACCAGGAGCTTATTAAGTAAGATTTTATACTGACTTAACACTGTCTAGATAACTCAAGACAGGGGTTGGCTAACTGGCTAAGTTATCTACTGCTTTGTAGCTGATACTAGAAAGAAGTGGTGGCCTATAATGGACACCTTTAGCATGATGACTTTGTTTAGCATGATGACTTCAGTTTCTCTCTAGTATAAAAGCTTTTCTGTTAGACTGCCGCTTAGCATCTTAGCATCATTTAGCCACTGACATGAAACCTAGCCGTGAGAACAATTTCAAGCTACGGCGCGTTAAAGTGTCCGTTTAGCTGAACAGCTCTTTATGTATTTTAATTATAATCCATAATAACACTTGGATAACTATTACTCTAACTTTTAAGCCATTCCTACTGTAAATAAACCTCTTGATTAAATTTCCTGTCAGGTTAAATACAGTTTGCTAGGCTGCTTGTATAATTTTCCAACCAGGTTGCTCTCTTTCTGTTTATAAACCCCAAATAGATCTATTGTGTGTTATGACTTCCTGAGCTGCTCTTGAACAAAATAAAAATTCCAATAATGAAGAATATTTTTTGCATTTGTAAAAGGAGATTAATTGATATATATA
>JAQMYI010000014.1:21908248-21926645 GCA_030014275.1 Clariallabes melas
AGCCTGGCCGGGAATCGAACCCAGACCCTGGAGGTGCAAGGCGACAGTGCTAACCACTACACCACCGTGCCGCCAATAGCAAATCATGTGAATTGAATAGCTTTTGTTCATAGAACCTCCAGCAAACATAATTACTTGTGATGAGTGCCTATAAATTATGATATAGCCTTTCACTTTAGAAATGAAGAGTACTAGAATTGAGCCTTTATTTCATTGAAGGAGAACCATTCTATTTATAGCAGGACTAATTATTTATGTTAATAGGGTCTCTTGGACAAATGGTTCCTGCATGGTGGGCAGCTAATGACCTCACAGTACGAAGCTAATAAACCAGTCTAGCAAGACGTTATGGCAGTTTCTAACTGCTCGTAGTTAAACTGCCCCACATGCCACAATGAACCATGCTGAGTGAAAGAAGGAGGGAGAGATCCCAGGCTGATGTCTGTTCACAGAATGTAGATGAAGGTTTGCTGCTGAGTGTTAGAACAAGGCAAAAACTCTTATTTTCAGACAAACAGGTCATCAATTGAAAACCTTTCCTTTGGTAATTGTCACAAACCTGGAAAAAAGCATTTTTGACCTGTCTTGGTTGAACTGACAAGGAACGATAGGTGATAGCTTGGACTTGGCAGTTCATCTGTTTGCATTCACCTGGGATGCATTCATTTAAGATTAAATAGCTTCAAAGCGGCTTGAAGTTTAGGCCTTTTTTAGATGCTTTTAAGTCACTGCCATAGCTATAAGGTATTATCATATTTGATGGGTATATTGTATATTCATATTCAATTCTCCTTCTTTATACCTTTTATATTTAAGACACAGAAACATAGCTGAATTTTTCATGAATGGCACAATGGTAAAGTGCAATTTGTCCAGTATGAATACCTGGATTAATGCATTCCCAATGTCTGTGTGTGACTGTTTAGTCCAGCTTAGTCAGGTGATTTATATTCAGATTTTAAACCCAAGCGGGTGTGGGTATGAATGTTTTTTCCCCCCACTCTCACAGGATTTATTTTGCAAAATATTTTTTTTAGGTTCGGTTGGACCCGTACCGAGATATTGTAATTAACTTAAATCACTGCAACCCTGACTGGGCAAGTACCGTAGTATAGGTGAATGAATAAGCATTGTAAATGCATTGGTCATGTTTATGTTAATAAAAGCATGTTTATTTGTCCCTTGACATCTGACCACTGCCATGAAAGTTAAAGCCTCCCACCAGCATACTGTAAACTTTTTTGCATCCCAGTGCACTCCTATATTCTTAACACCAAGTGATGCCATGTGGACCTTTCTGGCAAGCTTTATTAAAGCAACAGCAATCACCACAACAACAAGAACAAGAACAAGAACAACAACAACAAACAAATAGAGTGCATATTCTTTAGATCTCTATTTATAACATCTTTTTATTTCGAATAAGCAATTCATATTACAACCATATTCATTTACAGCCCTGGGTGAATGAAATAGTCAATATTTATCTGTTTGAAAATAATTTTCTCTTTGATCTGATTGTTGTTAAAGAAAGCTGATGGAATTGGCATTTGACATGCATTCTTGTTTATAGAGCCAATGACTCTTGTTTGTAATGCACTACATTAATGTGGGGATGCACTGAAAGGAGAGGAGAGACTCAATCTGTTTCCTCTCTATCGCAGTAATAAATCAGAGGCATGAGAGAGAATCATGCGAGCCAGCTTCCATGTCCAACACAGAAGGGGCAGTTGATTACATGAACCCTGTTTAATTTGTAACATAGTGAATAACTTTAAACAGGTGTCTGGGCTGTTGCTGTTTCTACACAAAAACCTACAGGGAGTTTATGTAAATACAGTTAGGTGCATACATTTTCGAATGTATTTTTTCTTTTTTTGGCTTTTGGCCTCTGTACACCACTATACTGAATTTTAAATGAACCATGCAAGATGTGAGCGAAGTCAGGACTTTCAGCTTTAATTGCAAGAGTTTGACAAAGTCTGGCATTAACCAAAAATTGTACACATACCTCTATTTTGGGAGGCTCATGAATATTGGAACAAACTAACATAGTTACAAACATGAGTGTACTGCCTTTAGTACTTGGATAAAAATCCTTTGCAGTCAGTGACCGCCTGAAGTCAGGAACCCATGGCCATGACAAAATGCTGAGATTCTTCTCCTGAGATGCTTTGCCAGGCCTTTACTTCAACTGTCTTCAGCTGCTGCTTGTGTGTGGGTCTTTCTGCCCTCAATTTTGTCTTTAGTAAGTAATATCCCATTTCTTTGACTTGGGTAGGTTTCACTGTATGTTTTGGGTCATTATTCCATCTGCAAAATGAAGCAGAGTTCTAACCTTTTTTGTAGCATTTGGCTTAATTTGAGCAGAGAATATAGCCACACTTCAGAATTCATTCTGCTACTTTTATCAGTAGTCATCAATAAACACCAGTAAACACCAATAAACACCAGTGGCCAGGCCACACTTCTGCCATAACACTGCCTCCACCATGTTTGACAAACGATGTGGTATGCTTTGGATCATGAGCTGTTCATTTCTTTCTCCATACTTTTCTCTTCCAATCATTCTGATATGAGTTAATTTTGGTTTCATCAGTCAAAAGAATCTGGCAAAGGTTTCTAGCAAAGTCTAAATTGGCCTTTCTGTTCTTAAATGTGTTACCAGTGTTTTTTTTTTTTTTATCTTGTTGAGAAACGTCTGTATTTATGACATAAAGATGTTCCTTGACAGTAGATTTTGACAATGACACATCTACTGTACCTTTTCAAGACTGTTCTTGACTTACAGTAGCTAGATATTGTGAAAGTGTTTTTTCTTCACCATGGACAGAATTCTGTGGTTATCCACTTTATTTTTTTGCTGTTTCTGAACTTGCCAGTTAATTTCTTATTTTTTTTTTTTAATGTTCCAAACTCCCAATGTTTTTATTATCTCTCTGATGGGTTTATTTATTTATTCATGTTTTCAGCCTAATGATGTCTACCTTCACTTGCATAGACACCTGTTTGGATCTCATGTTGATCTCATGAGTTTCAGTGAACAGCTACTGTAGCAAATGCAAATGTAACACTTAGAACTACCTCAAGGCCTTTTATCTGCTTGATTAGTCATGGAGTAAAGAAGGAACAGCCACACCTGGCCATGCAACTTCTTGTCCACCATTTGTTCAATTATTTATGAGACCCCAAATATTATCTGTGTGGTGCTTTCTCATAAGAATCTCTAGTTCTTATATTTAGGGGAAATGAATACCTGCTTTACACCAGTAAGGTTTCCATGAGCTCACCATCAACATAAAGCCCCAGCATGAAGTCCATTACACTGAAGTGGCTTCCACATAAACAGACCAGGCTGCAATCTCCCAGCAGTCACTTTACTGACGGCTTGCACAAGTGGGACGTCTTTGAAATGAGCTGTTGGCTCTCGAACAAACCACACACATGGAAAGATAAAAGCAGTGCTTCGTATTTGTGCCTGTGTGTTTTACGTATATTCAGCTCACACACACCGCACTTTCATGTAGTGGGCTTCTAATGAGGATGATGAATGAGATGTGGCATGCTTGCTGAGCTCTGACAGTCCCCTGAGGAGCAGCCAAACTCAAGGTGACAAGGTTTTGGGACAGACATGCTCAGGTTTAGCAGTATGCGAGAAGGGGGATCTCAGCAGATTTCTCTCGCTGCGACTTAATGAAGAGAATGAGCTATGGTGTCTCTCCTACTAAATTTAGCTGTTCTAACATCACCAGTTTAGAGGCGGTAGACTTATGCGTCTCCGTTGCAGGGTGTTGTAATCAACAGCAAATATTTCTGGTGAGATTTAAATAGAAGGTGACATTCACAGTGGAATGCTACAAACAAGGACATCAGTTCACGAGGTTGCTGCCTACAGCATGATTATACTGTAGAGTTTCAGATTTTTAAGATCCTTATTTATCGGTTATGAAAAAAAGAATTTGTATTATTGTTATATTGGAGAACTATTTTAGAAGCACCTCTGACAATCAGAATACGCACAGCAGTTGCTGTATATTCTCTTAAAATACAAAGTGCTGTCTGTACAAATACAATAAATCCATCCACAACAATTAAATATCTTGAAATTTTCAACTTGATTACAGAACAGCTGTGAAAATGAACTAGGATTTCTTTTTGGCTCATACCTTTTATACTGCAACTTGTTTCTATTTTTAGGAACTATAACCATATATCTTCTGATACCTTTAAAAGACAGCTAATGGAGTATCTTGTTGGCTCTATGAAAAGCATTCCAGAGTGCTGATGCTAGATGAAAAATGAGTTGATTACAGTGGTGTATTTGAAACAATAAAGAAAGAAAGAAACAAACAAACAAACAAACAAAAACAAATAAACAAACAAACAAAAAAATTCAAGCTTACACTTTTTTTCCCCAAAACAGAACAGAGACTCATTTTCCATGTGATATCTGGTATTTTAAAAAATTTGAAAAGACTTTTCCTGGATAACAGTATAATACCTTCTGAAGTTAAAAAATGAATGACGAGTGTCATTTGGTTGACTTAAAAATTGCTTTTAGCTGTGCTTGCTGCCAATTGTCACCACAGTTACAGCAGCAGTTGCCCAGTCTTGTTTTTTCTATCCTTTTTTTAACTCTTAGTACAGAAACACAGGGACAAGAATGTTGACTACTTATATGGACTGTCTGGGCTCCAAAATTACTAGAACATAGGAAAACATGACTCTCTAAAACATCTGTTAAAAAAAGCTGGTCAAAGTCGCTCTTTGTCACATATACAGTACTTTACTGTTGTCATGCACACTCAATCTACGACCAGCACTAGGACCCGGAAGTAAAGCGGTCGTGAACCAGGAAGTATAAAAGGAGTAAACAAACCATAGCATAACGCTCAGTCATTGAGTTCGGCCCATGTCGGTTCGTGTTGCTGTCTTCCAAACTGTGAGTACTCACCAATTTTGGGTTGTTGCTTTCTGCTGTTGTGTGTGCATTTATAGGACGCGGGTTAGATTTGTGTTTTTCCCTTGCTCACCCTTCGTGAGAGTCCTTATAATAAATCGCGTGGTTATCCTGCCTACTCGCTTCTCTCCGCGTTTGGGTTTACCATCCACGCTACATTGGGCTAACCGCTAAAGCCACGTCTTCTGGTCCTCAAGGTTAGTTCATCCGTGACAACGTGGCTCAAAAAAAACAAACAGCTGCTGCTCTTTTGGTGGAGAAGGTGATAAAAAAATTGCTGCTGTGTATATCCTATGAGAAAAAATTATGATTTCCTTCTGAATTTATGTTTTTAGTTTATTAACCAAAAAGGAAATTGATTTTCCAATGATTCTCTTTATTGCAATTCTACATAAGAAAGAGTGCTTTCACTTTGTCAATGATATTTGACTGACCCAACATATACTGTGTATATATATAGCAAAGGTCCCCCTCTCTCTTTCATTCTGAGTACGTACCTGCTCTCTGTGCTGGAGGATCTCCAGTCAGAACTGTCTGTTCTATGTGATCGTCGTCTGTAACGGGAATCACTACGGCACCTGAAACACATCCACACACACGCACACACAGTTACTATATCTCAATTTCTCATCTCACACTAGGCACGGTTGCCTTGCGGTGTACTGTGCCTGAGCATGATTGCCCCCCTTCCCCACTCCCCTACGCTCACATTGCGCTTAACGTTCTGAAACTGAGCAGTTTTCGGGTTGAAAAGAAGTGCTCTCAGCCTGTGAAACTGATATGATGTGCCATTGCATGCTGTAGGAGTATAAAATCCTCTCACTGGAAATTAAGAGGTCCAAACCTGTTCCAGCATGATGATGCCCCAGTGCACAACGCCAGCACAATAAAGGCATGGTATGCTACAGTTGGACTGGAAGAACCTGGGTTCTTTCAGAACCTATAGGGTACTGCATATTGTTTTCTCCCTTGGAACATCACCCTATAGGGCACTTATTTATGTTTTCTTGCATGTAGCAGCCCCCTATAGGGCACTGCATCTTGTGTTCTCCATTAGAAGGTCACCCTGTTGGGCCCTGCATCATGTTTTCTTGCATGTACAGTATCTCCTCCCTATAAGGTACTCCATTATAGTTTCTATTAATAGTTTCTATTAAATGCCCTGTAGGGCATTTAATGTTTTCTTCAATGGTAGGTCATACTGTATGGACACCACATCTTGCATCACTGCATAGGGCACTTTATTATGTTTAATTGTATGTATCTGCTCCCTGTAGGGCACTGCATCTTGCTTTGTCCACTGAAAGGCCAACCTATGGGCAAAATATATTTTCTTACATTCAGACGCTCCCTATTAACCAATGCATCTTGCTTTTTATAGGCACTTCACTGGAAAGTCACCCTATAGGGCACTGCATCATGGTTTCTCCGATGGAAGGGCACCGTATAAGGCACTACATTTTTATTTTTTTTTTGGTGTAAGGTCACCCTATAGGGCATGACATAATGTTTTCTTCATTGGAAAGTCACTCTATAAGGCACTTCATTATGTCTTTGTGTATGTATGTAATACATAAAGGGCACCCTATATGGCACATTATAATGGTTTCTTTCAAGTATGTGCTACATATAGAGCACTGCATCTTGTTTTCTTCACTGGAAGGTCACCCTATAGGGCACTGCATCTTGTTTTCTCTCCAGGAACATCGCCATACAGAACATTTCATTAGGTTTAAATGCGTGTAACTGCTCCCTAAAGGCACTGCATCTCATTTTTCCATTGGAAGGTCACCCTGTTGGGTTCATGTTTTCTTGCATGTATCTTCTCCTTATAAGGTACTCCCTTATGGTTTCTATACTGGAAGGTCACACTATAGGGCACTTAATGTTTTCTTCAATGGAAGATCATACTATAGGACACTGCATCTTGCATCACTGCATAGGGCACTTTATTATGTTTAAATGTATGTATCTGCTCCCTGTAGGGCACTGCATCTTGTTTTCTATACTGAAAGGTCAACCTATGGGCTACATATGTTTTCTTGCATGTAGATGCTCCCTACCAACCACTGCATCCTGTTTTCTCTGGGCAGTATTTCTTCACAGGAAAGTCACCCTATAGGGCACGTCATCTTGTTTTCTTCACTGGATGGTCACCCTATAAGGTACTGCATGTTCTTGTGTATATGATGTCACCTTACAGGGCACTCTTGTTTTCCTCAATTGAAAGGCATCCTATAGGGCACTTTATAATTTTTTCTTGCCTTTAGCTGCTCTCTATAGGGCACTGCATCTTGTTTTCTCCACTGGGAGGGCAACATATAGGGCATTTCAATATAATTTCTTGTATGTAGTGGCACTCTATAGAGCATGATTGTAACGGCGCGGGTCATGCGAGGGGCAGAGCCACGCATAAACTGTTCAGAATGGGCAGATCCACAGGCTGCTACCACGCGGAGTTCTGAACAGGCAAAGGTGCGCCCATTTATACATGCGGTTGCTAAGCAACGCAATCAGCCTGAATGAGCCGCACCTGGTGGCGTGTTTATATAAGGGTCCTGATACCTCGTCCACTTTTTGTGATCCTTTAGGTAGCACCGGTAAGGTATCAAGGCCAAAGGCAAAGCAAGCAAGAAAGAAAGAAAGAAAGAAAAAGACAAAGCACGCAGAAAGTGGAGAGACAGAGGCAAAGACGCCGGCGAAAGAGAGAGAAAGAGAGAGAGAGCGACACGCACCAATCCATCAATCCAGCATGCATGCTCAGTTTGATATGCAAAGCACATTCATACTCTCTCTATAAATCCTCGGTAAGGGCGAACGCCACGAGTGGATATTTGTTTTTGTTTCAGTTTCCAGAGCCCCGTCCGTTCTCGTGTAGACGGCGGAGCTCTGTTTATTTTGTGTTTTCAGTTTCCTTTTAAGTTTTTAATTAATAATCCCACGCAATTCCAAACGGGAAGGTCTTCCCATGCGTATCACAAACTCCTATTTCGTTGACCCCCTCCAAAGCCCTGCGTCAGGGCTCTTATCATTAAAACATCTCGTGGTGCGGCTCTCCATACCGCACCACACGTAACAATGATGTCTTGTTTTCTCCACTGGAGAGGCAGCCTACAGGGCACTTCATCATGTGTTCATGGTATGGGGAACTTCATTAATATTACTTGCACGTAGCTGCTTCCTATAGGGTATTGTGTCCTGTTATGTCCACTGGGGGGGTCAACCTATAGGGCACTTCATCATGTTTTCTAGATGCTACCTATAAGTCACTCCATCTTGTTTTTGTCATTGGAAGGTCACCCCCTCTGGCCCATATTTCTCTATTGAACAGACACTCTTTAGGCCAGTGAGTCATGTGTTCTCCACTTTAAGTGCACTCTGCCAGGGACTTTATTGTTATTTTCTTGCAGTTTATCGTGTTTTCATGCACGTACTGTTTTTTTTGTTTTTTTTTGTGCCAGACCAGCTGAGGGGGGAATTGTAATTGCCCCTGAGTTCACCAGAGACAGCCATTACAGTAGACTGTAGCTATAACAGAGTAGCTCTTTCACTCTCAAATCAGCACATTTACCCGCTCAGACTCACAGCTACTGATGCCTGAGTCATCTTTTTTTTTTACCTCTGCGAATTGCCACTGCGACATGAAATCAGACATGTAAATTGAGGTCTACTGAGTGTAATGCATGCAGGGGGGGTTAACAGGGGCCTGTGCGAGAGCTGTGAGAGTGAAATGACTTGCACACCGAGTTTAAATCAGAGCTGTTGAACAAATTCGAGGAAAAAAAATCAAGTGGTAAAATAAATTTCATTTTGTGAGTGAATTGATCAAACATAATAATTCTTCTCAAGCAGATCATACAGGTCTCATGCGCACAAGCGAAACTTTATCTTCACCTCTTTGTCACACACTGTGTTCACCCCCTTCATTCTTTCTATTTTTTCCTCCCTGTGTCTCCTTTTCTGACTTAATCTTTCTCACTTTCTCTTTCTCCCTCATTTAAATTCTCTCTGTATACCTCTCTATCATTCTGTCATCACTATCTTTCTCTGTCTGTGCTTGTCTCTCTTTCTGTCTCCCCCTCACACTGTTACTCTCTTTCTGTCTTGCTCTCTGCATCTCTCTATCATAATCTCTTTCTTTTTTGTGTGTATAAAAATTTCTTTCTACCTCTCGTTCTGTCTTTTTTTTCTGGCTTGCTCTTTTTCTGCCACTCTCTGTTTAAGCCTTTCCTTTATTTCTATTTCTCTCTCTCTCTCTCTCACACACACACACACTTTATTTTTCTGTCCCTTACTCTTTCTTTAACTCTGTCCCGTTCAGTCTCTGTCTTTGTCTCTTACTTTGTCTCACTTTAACTGTCTCTCTCTGTCTTCCTCACTCTCTCTCACTCATTTTGTCTCTCCCTCTCTCCCTCTCTTTATCTCCAGATGTCTATTTTTCTCTCCCTCTACTGTATTTTATCACTGCATGTCTCTCTCTCTCTCTCTCATACTAAAAGAAGAACAGCCAACTGAAAGTCAATATTCCATAGTATCAGTTATTGGTGTTAAGCATAATTTTAAACAGTCATGAGTCTGCGTGCCCCACCTCTTTTTATGTTTTCTGTCATCCTTCCGTTTGCGTCTGGTACTGGAGGAGCTGTACGATACAAAGCACATTGTAGACAGAGAATTATAAATCAACTGCTTATCACTGATGAATTACGCTGTTTAATCCATTTCCCTGGATTTCAGGAAAATCCTTTCTCACCTCCTTGTCCCCTGACCTGTTCTCAATCTCAGAGTCAAATTAAATTTGCTACAAAAAAAAACAGATAAAATTAAACTTCCTGCTTTTTAGTTCTTATTTTAATCGAACACTTTTGAAAGTTGACTGAGGTGAGCTCCCTCATTCCCTGAGGCTTGATGTTTAGGTTCACAAGGTCGAATATGAATTTGCTTAATTCTGACTTGCATAAGTCTCACATCAATGGGATAAAAACGTTCAACATCCCTATTTAAATACATTAAACACTGCTAATCGCATGAGTTAAAATATGTGTAAATAAACAACAATAACCGAAAGCAAAAAGACGTCAATTTAATTTTCTATTTGCTATCAGAGAATTGCATAGTACACATAACAAATTAATTGTCTGTTTTTCTGTATTTGTATTAACGAATAGCTCTGTAACTTTACAAAGTGCTAACTTCAATCATTTTGCCCAAAAGTAACTTAGGGGCAGGTACTATATTTTTTTGGCAATTTAATAAGTGTTAATAAATAGAACAGAAATGTTGCTAAATCAAAGTCAATGTCTACACTTAAATTAAAACTTATTAAATAGAATTACAATACTCTGCAAAAGTCTTGAACCACCCCTTCATTTCTTCATCATAGATTAAATAAAATGAATGGGACCAAATGTTTTATTGTGACAGGCTGATACAATTTAAAGGTTAATTGATGATGTTTAAGTAACAACCTCAGCAGCGACCTCATTTCCCCTCTCGTCTGTTCCAACCACTTACCATTCAGCATCAGCAGTAAACTAATCAGCAGCCTGATCATCTGTCATCATCTGCACCTGTTTCTCACTGGTTCATGCCGTAAGATAGATGGTGTTTTATTCTTGAATGATTCATACAGGGACTGCACTGATTTTCCAGAGTTAAAACAGTCCTTCAGGAACCCTGGAGAACGATTCCTTGAGACTACATTCTTGTATTTCTTTGAAGTCTAGTTTTAAAATAATGAGGGGTGGCAAAACTTTTGCACCATACTGTAAGCTTACTTTATTAACATTGACATCATTATTGATCATTATGTAAAACCTACACACCAACCTTTAATTAACTTTACTTTTACTTATTTAAGGTTCATTTTGATATGAAAATATCCATATCTCATATAAAAAAACAAACTCCAATGTGTTAAAAATACACATTACAATTAATGAGAAACCATTAATCGACAGGTCAAACGATGTTCATCTACACATCAGATAAGGAACACCGAGGTCGAATATTTAAACATCAGGCATTAAATAAGAAAAGATAAAATGACTTTCACACATTAAACGCAGCATCACTCGTTTCGATTTTAAGTTGTATGCATAGCTCATGTCACTCTCAATTTCATCATTTGATGCAGGCCTTTGTTATTCATTGCTAATAATATGGAAAAAGTGCCTCCGAAACCAAAGGGTAACCTCCAGTTGTGAAAAATTAAGCCAAAACAAAACATGCAGTTTTATCCTCCAATGTCCACTGGGGGCGGGGCCAAAGGGGAGTCAATCCCCATGAAAAGAAAGAGTGATGCTGAATTTAATGTGTGAAAGTCCTTTCATCTTTTCTTATTTAATGCCTGACCTTTAATTATTCAACCTCTGTGTTTGTTATTTGGATGTTTGTTGTTTGGCCTGTCGATTTATGGTAGTTGTTTTTTCCTTAATTGTAATGTGTATTTGTTAAGAGGTATTTTTTTTTATATTAGATATGTATATTTATTATTTGATTATTTACTTAATTTACTTAAAATTGGATGAAATTGGATTTGGGAAGGAAATACTGTATATTTTTGAAGCTTTCTGACATATGAGACCTTTTCTTTTTCTTTGTTAGGATTGATTTATATTTATTATATTTATACTTTATTTATTTTTGTGTTTACACTGTATTGCTTTAAATGAGACTTTCTCTGCAAAGTGCTTTGGTTAAAAATAAAGACTTTGAACTGTTTTACAGATCAGGTAGATAATCAACACTATACTGTACATGAACACTATTTATACTCTACATTATTTATAATTGTACACTAAGCAATACCTACTGTACTGTATTCTCGTTATACTTGACACTTTATTAACAGGTTTTACGGTTAGTTATCTCCATACAGTTTATCCCACACATACTGTACTATCAGTATTTATTATTGATCTTACTAAATCACTACTTCGGTGTACTATAGCAGCTCTGCTTTATAGTCTACAAGTAGGAAGCTAATCATAACAGGTTTATTAATACAAAGGAAATTTCAGTTTTTTCCAGGTTCCTTATTATCGTGGTTTCTGTTTTTCTTAAATTAAACACTAAGACAGTTGTACCTGTGTCTTGTCTTCTTCGAGGCAACCCTGTGAAAAAGAGAACAAGAGAGAGAGAGAATGTGTTTCATTAGCAGTGTGTGTGTTAAAATAAAAAAAGAGGTGTAAATTAGAGACAGTGTGAATGTGACTGCTAGGTGATAAGCAAACAGCCACAAACGCCATCTGACACGTTACCTGTGTTGCTTCCTCTTCTTCGAGCTCTTCTTCTTCTTCTTTTTCTTATGGAGAGGTGACGGACTGTAGGAGTGACACCTGCGGATTGAGCAGCGTTCGGTCAGACTACTTTGATTATTTTCATTTACCAGGGTAAATTTTAAGTTATGATAAATTATGTAATGAACAAATCATTACAGTAAAGTTGCACACACTCAGCCCCAGTAGACCACCAGCGGGCGTTCTCATCTGAAATCTTTGTTTGTCACTTCAATTGCCTTGTTCCTCCTGTTCCAGCCTTGCTACTTTCTGAACAGGTAGTATCACTACCTGATCTGCACTACTACCCGATTTGCGTCAGGCGTGCAGGTGGTGCTGCTGCCTTGGACATGTGATTACTGTATCTCTAACAGGACAAATGACGGTGTTGCCGCTTTGCGATTTGCCTCTGTAGGCTTATGTAGGCCTACTGTAGTTATGTAATAATATTTCAACAGCATATTGTTGGGTGGTTAAAAAATGAGTACAGTTCCAGTGACTGTGTATTTTTTTGTCCAAATGGAGACGCCCTAGTCACGTGTCCAAGATGGATCCATTTGAGCATACTGAATGCAAATTGGGTAGCGACGCAGATCAGGTAGTTTTGATCTTTTTGTCCTTCCCCATACTGCCTTGTCCCATTGGATTGCTGCCATATCTAATTTCTTTTGTATTTTATATATTTGGTATATACATATAATCTTACAAGATAACTCTTGGCATTCACTAGATGCAAAGTCAACCTTTGCTTACTCAGATACACATGAAGCCACTGCATGTTTTTGAATGTTTTTGAATCTCTTGTCCTGAAAGTCTGAAAATCTTTTAGGTATGAACCGCGCACAAATTATGAAGAAAGGGAGAAAAAAGTCTATCTAGCATTTAGCTAGGATGTAGTATTTAAAAAATTTCAGCAAATCAGACTCAGAAACAAAACAGGCATCACATCTAACATGAAAAACACAACGTAATTACACAATCTAATGCATTAGTATGACTTGTTATAGTGTGTTATGACACTTATGAAACACTTATAATCTATACATAACTAACATCAGGACTGAATTCAGCATGAGGCGATACACTGCATTTTCTCTTCACATTCTCTGGCTACAGGTTAATTAATCAGATGAATCATAAAGCTTTATTACACTCACTTTATACCTGTGTGTGTGTGTAAGAGGATGGGCTTAATAAAGTTCGACCCTGTGGTACAGTGTGCAGTGGTACAGTCCAATCTAGAACTCGTTAGCAGGTAGATCAGCGCTGGGTCGGTACAGTGTAATGAATGTGAGATATTATACTGCCTTCATAAAGTGGATTATGATGTAGCAGTTATTCAGTGCAGGTGGATTTATAATGCATTATAGATATTAGTGTAATGAAGAGCTGTACATTATCACTCTGACCTTTTTACTCCCAATCAACTCTCTCTCCCGCGTGCTCTCTCTCTTGCTGCAGGGTGTGTAAGTGTATGAGTGTGTGAGTACAGATGGTGACTGTTTTGATGGATAGCTCTTTCTTTTCTCCGTAGTCAGCTCTACTTTAAGATAAGTTGAGGCTACGTTTACTGAAGTGACTTTTTTATATCTTAATATGACATAGATCTGATTGTTTTGGCCATCTGAGCTTACAAATGTGATGTTTTTCAGATCGGACCTCAGTCAGTTTCATATGTGGTCATAGATCAGATATATACCCAATACGTGGTCATGTGACTTAAATGAGAAGAGAATGAGATTCGAGTGACGTTCTGCCTCGGTGATGTCATTATTCAGCACTGGAAGCAGACGTCTGGTTTTCTTCCTTCTTCTGGACCTCAACAAATCCAGCCGACTAACTGCTAGCCGTCCTCCAGAGCGAGACCCCAAACAGATTTTGCAAAATCGCATCCGTTGTTTGAAAAGAATGAGTGATAGCATGTTTTATCCCAGATGGCGTGAGCAAAGACGCATCGATGTGAGCATCTGTGCCGTTTCAGAGTCAGATAAAAGACACTTATAATAATGAACTGTCATGACATGTAAATCCGATCTGACCAAAAAATCTGCAACCTAATTATTACTTCATTTATTTTTGGTGAACTTTGGTAGAGCCGGTATCTTCTGCAAGGGGATTGACGTCCCCATTCACCTAGAATGTCCACAAAACTCTTTCTACATACTCGTGTCGTAAATTCAGCCGCTTCCCGTGTTCTGCTATAATGCTGTGAAAAAGCTGTAGACCCGATTCACTAAATTAAAAGCTTGTAATGTCTATTAAAACAAGAAGGAATGTCTAAACAGAAAATAACCCTGGTGCTTCCCTTTCACTCTCTCTTCTACACTGTATTTCTACTTTTACCTCTTTGTGAGATCCCTGAGGGTTGGCTCTCTTAAATATCGTGACCGTGTAAATGAACTTGAATGAGAAATCTGGTTAAAGGGACAGAGCTATTTTTATTTTAATTAATAATTTGACTAACATAAGTGCAGGAATGGTCATCTTGTTTTCAGTTGAACTTTTTGAAAGTAAAAGCCCTATCTCTGAAGATTGTACTTTAACACGAGTGAACGTATACAGTGAGAATGTTGGCTAAGAGCATACAGAGGCTTAAAGTTTTGTAAAACACCCTCACATAATTTGATGGGAGTGTATTGAAGATTTTGCAAAAGATCAAACAGGTGTACAACCTCATTTACAATCAACAGTTTGTCTTTCCAATTATTATTTAATGAATTGGATCTACAGTATGTGGTGCTGTTGTTGTTGTTCTTTCACCTGCTCCCATTTAGAGCATCACCACAGTGGATCATCCAATCTGCATATTGTTAAAAATTTGGCACAGGCTTTACACCAGATGCTCTTCCTGACACAACCCGTCCATTTTATCTGAGCATGGGACCGTCTTACCCGTCAGGGTAAGAAGAGAAGAACATGAAGCGATCATGCATAGTGTCCACTGTACAAGCCTCTGAAGACGGGGTTATGATCTGTGGTTGCTTCAGTTGCTCAGGTCTAGACTCAGCCTCGTTATGGGGCAATAAAACGAAGTCAGCTG
This sequence comes from Clariallabes melas, assembly GCA_030014275.1. Classification (NCBI taxonomy): domain Eukaryota; kingdom Metazoa; phylum Chordata; class Actinopteri; order Siluriformes; family Clariidae; genus Clariallabes; species Clariallabes melas. The sequence continues at coordinate 21,923,526 of JAQMYI010000014.1, forward strand.
ACGACCTGAATGTACTGAATCACCAGGTTATCACATGTCTTTCCCTGATGGGATGGACATATTCCAGGAGTCAGATTGTGAAAGAGTGGTTCTAGGAGAATGATGAATCGCTTTTTTTTCAACATCTGGTACACCACATTGTGTCCCGTAATCTAAGCTAAAGAAACAGTAGTCGAATTAAATATTAGAGTGTCTGTCATTTTATTTGGGCCAGGCAGAGTATCTGGATGAAAATGGCAAACGAGCAGGTCAATGCGGTAAGACTGGATAGGTTTTATGTATAAGCATACAGTTGTTGAGTAATGAATTCTAACATTAGTCCTGCTGGTTTTACAGATTACCGTAGCTTTAACATCTCGTTCATTCCAAGAATCAATAGTTTCTGGCATTTCAATGCTATACACTTTAATGATCATAAATTCTGTGATCTGTAAAAATTTATATCTTTCTTGGAGCACTGGAGAAACAAAAAGCGCAACCCAGTCTCAAGAATTTTGTCAATTCTTACTCTACTGTTAGAGCAAAGAAAATTATTAAGGAACACGAGCAGGACTTTAATATCCTTGAATAAAAGAAGACTAGGAATAATAATTCTGCTCCAGACGATGTTTTAAAAGAGGGGGAAACGGAGAAAGTGAATTAGTGCAGTCTGGCTTCACCTCACTGAATGATATGGATGCTCACAGTGGTTTCTTTCTTTTTTTTAAAAATTTTATTTAGAAAAATCTGTGGCGTGGCATGTCTTCGTCTTCCAGATGGTACAATTGCAACTGACTGCTCTGAAATTCCATGCCATGCCTTTTAATTAATTTTTTTCCTCCAGTCTGTACAGAAATGAGAGCTGTGATGACGCAGAAACAGCTTTACTTCAGGAAGGTCTGGCATGCGCAAAGTTAGACTCTGATCTCAGTTTTAACAAACGTACCATTGCAGTGTCGCAGCTTTCGCTTGGATGTCCTCCAGAAATTCATGCCATGTCATCAAATTTGTATTTAAAAAAAGAATATATACAGTATATATAAACAGTATACATACAATATATTGCCAAAAGTATTCGCTCGCCTGCCTTCACATGCGTATGAACTTCAGTAACATCCAATTCTTAATTCATAGGGTGTAGCATGATGTTGGCCCCGCCCCCCTTGCAGATATAACATCTTCACTTCTTCTGGGAAGGCTTTCCACAAGGTTTAGGAGTGTTTCGGGTTGGAACTGGTATGGGGTTGTTATTCAGGAGTTGGACTCGGCCCGTTACTTCCAGGAAAAGGAACTCTTAATGTTTCAGCATACCGAGACATTTCATGCTCCTAACATTGTGGGAACGGTTTGGGGACGGCCCCTTCCTGTTCCAACATGACTGTGCACCAGTGCACAAAGCAAGGTCCATAAAGACATGGATGAGCGAGTTTGGCGTGGAAGAACTTGACTGGCCTGGACAGAGTGCTGACCTCAACCTGATAGAATACCTTTTGCATGAATTACGGTGGAGACTTCGAGCCGGGCCTTCTCGTCCAACATGCCTTCTGGAAGAATGGTCAAAAATTCCCATAAACACATGCCTAAACTTTGTGGAAAGCCTTCACAGAAGAGTTGAAACTGTTATAGCTGAAAAGGGGGTGGGGCCAACATCATATTGAAACAAATGGATTAATGATTGGATGTTACTCAAATTCATATGCATGTGAAGGCAGATAAGCGAATACTTTTGGCAATATAGTGCATCATTTTTATAGACTTGTTAGTGTTTTCTGATATTGTCCTTTGGCTCTGTCTCTACAGGTCTTCATGTACTGTATGTGTGTACAGAGGAATATCAGAGGAAAACGTTGAAGCGAGTGGTGTTAAGAATGTGTGGCACGTTGTATAAATGGCTACCGCAGCTGTGCTACATGGGATGAGTTGCTTCTGGTTGCTTCTGCTTTATGGCACAGGTTTAATCCTGCTGCAGCCGCCAAGTATTCTTCTGGTCTGGACGACACCGGGATTAAGCAGCTGCGCTCAAATTGTCCGCGCATGAAGAAGAACACTGGCTGTTTGCAAGCTGTGCAGAGACTCTTGTCCCAAAAGGAAGGTCTCCTTTGGACAATTACAGCTCAAGCTGTGATGAAGAGAATTGATCTGTCTGCTGTTACACCTCTTTTAGCTGTTTGTCCTCCAAGCCTGGAACCTATTTAGAGAGAAGATCTCTGTTCATGCCTGTATGAGGAGCCACGCTTCAGTGATCTTCAGTACACCACTGCCATGTACGGACCCTCTTTCACTTTACTGTCTGTCATTACTTCCTCACCTACCATTAACTTTTCCTTCCTTTCCTCCTACTTTCCTGTCTTATTCCTTTCATTTGTTCATTCTTTCCAATCTTTTCCCTCCTTCCTTCCTTTTTGTCTCTTTTTTCCTTTTACTCTTTCCTTCTATCCAGTCCTATACCTTTCATTCCTTTCTTCTTCCCAGTCCTATACCTTTCCCCCTAATCCTTTCTACCCATATTAATTATTTTCTTCCTTCCTTCCTTCCTCCCCTTGCTTTGTTTCATCATTACAGTGGAACCTTGGACTACGAGCATAATTCGTTCCTGAAGCGGGCTTGTATTTCAAAACACTCGTAAACCAAATCTAATTGTCCAATAAGAAATAATGGAAACTAATAATTAATACAACATGTAAAGTAAAAATAAAACAAATTAACCTGCACTTTACCTTTAAAAAGAAGTAAAAATAAATCCAGACATACAAGGCGCTGTATGTGTGTGTGTGTGTGTGTGTATGTGAATCTAAAGTAAGCTCCCCTCTCCCCCTTATCATCTTACACAGTTACACTTCCTTCACTCTTTTCACACACATACACGCGCACACAACGGAAACGCTGTTTTATCGGAAAAATAAACAAGAAATCTCTCTAATGACACTTGTTTGAGCGTTTGAACGGAATCACTGCTGTAAAGTAAAAATAAAACAAATTAACCTGCACTTTACCTTTGAAAAGATTCGCGACAAAGCAGTGTTTCTGTGTAGAGCAGAGAGAAAGAGGGTGTGTCTGTCAGTGTGTGTCTGTGAAGGCGAAAGTAGGAGGGGTCTGTGTGTGTGTGTGTGTGTGTGTGTGTGTGTGTGTGTGTGTGTGTGT
>JAQMYI010000014.1:21944763-21954784 GCA_030014275.1 Clariallabes melas
GTGTGTGTGTGTGTGTGTGTGTGTGTGTGTGTGTGTGTGTGTGTGTGTGTGAGAGAGAGAGAGAGAGAGAGAGAATGGGTCGTTCTATTTCTTGCTATGTTATGAGAGGACATGGAGGATTTACAGGCAATCCAGACAGATTTGAATCTCTGATCCTCTCTCCTCCGCCTCCTCAGGGTTATGAGAAACCTCAAACTCATTTCTGCATTTCTGTCTGGAGTTCGGGTCCAAAACTCAGAGAGCATTTCCGACAACTGTAACTACAACATGCTTCCAAATACCTTTACCCCTGCTGCTGTTCACACACTCGCTCCGCACTAACAACAGGACAGAAACATCTGTACTGACTGTAGTAGACTGTAGACTGCAGTATTTGAGCTAATGCATTATACCTGAAGATGAAAAACAAAAATGTATTGAATTACAGTTCTGACAGCTTTGAAGTAATTTACAAGATACCTAAGTTGGAAAAAAATAACAGTGTGAATTTTGTCTTCACAAACAATATCATGTCCCATTTAAGCATCATTAATGTTCAGGAGGATCATTTAGTAGGCAACAGTAAATAGTTTAAAGTTCATAAATATTCAAATTTAACATTGTTAACTTTCAGAAGCAGTATGATTGACAGGTAGAAAAGGCCACACCTCGTTTTACTGAACTTAAAATGCATAGAGGCCACACCTTCTTTTGCTGAGATTAAAAGGTAGAGGACACACCCCTTTTACTGATTAAAAGGCAGAAGCTACGCCTTCTTTTATTCAGATTGACAGGAATAGAGGCCGCGCCTCCTTGTACTAAGGTTAAAAAGGCAGAGACCACTCCTCCTTTTACAGATTAAAAGGTAAAGGGCACGCCTCCTTTTACTGACTAAAAGGCAGAAGCCACGCCCCCTTTTACTGAGATTGATAGGCAAAAGACCACACCTCTTTTAATTCAGATTGACAGGAACAGAGGCCACGTCTACTTTTACTGAGATTGACATGTATAAACACAATGGCTCCTTTAATTCGGATTGACAGGCACAGAAGCCACGCCTCCTTTTGCTGAGATTGAGAGGCATAGACACTACACCTCCTTTTATTCGGATTAGCAGGAACAGAGGCCACGCCCACTATTACTGAGATTAAAAGGCAGAAGCCACACCTCCTTTTACTGAGATTGCCAAGCATAAAGAACACGCCTACTTTTATTCGAATTGACAGGCACAGAGGCCACGCCTCCCTGTACTAAGATTAAAAGACAGAGACCACTCCTCCTTTTACAGATTAAAAGGTAGAGGACACGCCTCCTTTTACTGACTAAAAGGCAGAAGCCATGCGCCCCCTTTTACTGAGAATGACAGGCAAAGGACCATCCCTCCTTTTACAGATTAAAAGGTACAGGCCACACCTCCTTTTACTGAGATTGACAGGTATAAAAAGCCACACCTTGTTTTACTGGAATTAAAAGGAACTGAGGCCACACCTCGTTTTACTGACATTGACGGGTATAAAAAGCCACACCTTGTTTTACTACAATTAGATGGTACAGACGCCACGCCCTCTTCTCTGAGACTGGAAGGCACTGAGGCCACGCCTCCTTCACACTATCCAGCAATCCCCATAATCTCAAGTCACTCAAATCTCAAGTGCTCCTGTTTTCTTCTGTTATTTCTTTGTTGATGAAACAGAGCAGTGTAGCGGCTCGATTAATTTCCTGATCACGGAGAGCACAAAGAGTAATTATGGCCAAGTGCACTGCTTTGTTATCCCTCCATCCATCACACTAAACAACCCGCCGCTCTCTACAATCACTTTCTCCAAAACACAACAAACGAGCTCCTCTCTCTCGACCCATAACTTTCTCTTCTACTCAAGGAAATCATAATTGGCCAAGAAGAGCACACACACACACACACACGCACACGCACACACACTCAGTCACTCGAGATGCCCATTTTTCCCCTGCAAAAATGATTCCCTGCAGATGCATGATGGGAAAAGAGTGCTAGTCTCAACAATAGCTAATCACCGCTAAGCCACTTGGAGACGGAATGGCCGGATGTTTGAGCCGAGAACTTGGCGGTACATTAAATAGCAACAGTAAGGAGCGTGTTGGTGTTTTGGTACATAGCTTTCTCTTAGCTTACTGACACCTGCTACACACACACACACACACACACACACCCTGCTGCTTTATACAATAGCGTCTGATTTACCGCCTCGCCAGAGTGACGATGCTGAAAAGTCAGCCTTTGCTAAATGATTTGTACTAAGCACCGGACCCATTCTGAAATAAAGTCGCTTCTTATTCTCTTTATCACTCCATTACTTTTCATTATTTTCTCATGAGTTTTAATCGTGCAAGCTGCTGGAAAAAAATATAACACTAAAATCTTGATTAAAACATTAGTTCAGCCAAATAAAAAAATAAATAAATATCTATAATGAATATTTCTATTTTGATGTTGATGTTTGAGGTAGACATCTAGAACAGACCGAAAATGGAGTTGTAGCACAAAGCTACTGTAGGTAAATAAAAAAAATCTTTTTAACTTGGTTTCATTGCTGTTTTTTAGAGATGGGGAAAATTTTGTCTGGCGGTTCATGTCTTGCCACACTGATTCCAAAATCAAATTAAAATGATATGTTTGCATTCAAGGCGGTAAAATGTTGCAGTTTGTCTATGATCCTACAGGTGGTGCACTCTAAACTATTTACACATTGGCAGGCAGCGCAGCATCCTGTGTGGCAAATTATTTGCGTACCTTGTTTAGAATTGTAACAAAATCTAAAAAAAATTAATATCGAGTCAGAATATTTCTAAAATTTTTATACTTGCAATGCAAATCGAATCAGCATTTAGGTATCGTGATAATATCGTGCCTGGTGAGTTCCCTCCCTGCTGTTTATTGCACAGTTTTTTTAGTTGTTTATTGTTTAGTTTCTGAACAAAAAACCTTTTCAGTAAGATAACCTTTATTAATGTGTAAAGAACAAATGAGTGAAATTCAGGCTTCCTCCCAAGGCAAAGATTCAATATTTAAATAGTGGTAAGCAATGATGATTGGGCCCAAGCACCTGCACCATCGCAGCCCAGGCGCACCAGAAACACAGTGGGAACGGTGGACACATTTAAAGGGATAAAAAAAAAAAAACATTATGACATAATTTTAGAATACATGGAATGTTATGTCAAGACCTCCAAAAAGCGCTGGATGCTGAAAAAAAGCTCTCGTCACTCAATGTTATGTCAATCAATATAATGTAGCTCAGGAAGTTATTAGCCAATTGTCATCATAAGTTTATGGCACCGCTACGGCTGAACCATTAAAGACATCAAAAATCTCTTTGCAATTTTGCATTCTCATTGTCTTGAGATCATATTGGCCCGGTTTGGTGGCGATCTTATAAATCCCCTAGGAGGAGTACGTCAAAATCCACTGGGTGTGTTTTGCAAACAACCCAAAATAACTGACTTACTCTGTACTGGGTTTCACATGTATAACTGCAAAAGAGCCATGAAGAAAAAAATGGTTTCACTAGTGCTTGGACACCATCAAGGTAGAAAGTTTTCTCAACACATCAGAGCCATAATTGGACTGCCTCCATCATGTCTGAAACGCTGGCCTCCCAGGAACTCCAGGAACATGTAAAAGTAGCTTGGAGTGAGGTCAGGACTGTACAGGGGATGTGACAATAACTCCCAGCCGAGTTCCTGTACTGTACAAGTGGTGTTGGTGAATGATTGTGGGTACAGCTCACACGCACAGATGTGTCTCTTCCGCAAGATTAACCCTAGATTTTCAAGCATCAGGCTTTCCACTTGCTGAATGTTCACAGGAATGACTGCAGTGGGCTCAGAGCCACCTCGACCGGGACCGTCATTCACAGACGTACAGCGTTCTTTAAAACGTTTGCACTGTTCGGATGTTTTACTGCGGCTTAGAGTCTCATCGCTGTACTTCCACTGAAGTCTTCTGTAAATGTCAATCGCATTTACGCCTTCATTCGCCTGAAATTTCATCACAAGACAAACATTGCTTGTACATTGTCAATATATCCTTGTACGATCCTCACATGAGGAAAATTAGGTCTGATTCTTTTGACAAACTCCTTCCTGTTTGAAGACACTGTTTAAGTTCGGTGAGGAGAAAATGCAACGTACCCAAGAGTCGAGTCCCAGTCTAACAAAAGGTTACGTTCCTGAGCTATAGACCAATCACGTTGCTGGCCTGTTTGGACATCATTTTAAAAGTATGAATAGTTTTTATGATCATTCAATGATTTCTGTTGCTGCCTTTTAAGTACAGTAGATGCATCGGTCTGGTTGTTACTTCTATATTAAATAAGCTGATAAATAAATAAATAAATGAGATTTCTTTATTTATTCCTTCATGCAAAATTATTCTGTTCATGGTTCTATTAAGCAGAAATTGTAGCGTGGTCTACATTATAAATCCAAAGTGACATCACATTATTATTCCTCGGTTTATTGGAAACTCGGCTACAGTATGAATAGACGAAGCAGAATTCAGATGTTAAATCAGCAAGGAGGACTTAAACCCTCTCTCTCTCACTCTGTCTCTCTTTTATACATACACACACATTCAGAGATTAAAATTCATACCGGCACCACTTGAGCTCAGCGCAGCAGATTGTAATTACATGTGTTACAAAACAGCACTAAAGTGTGCGAGGGTAACGCCAGGTCAGAAGGGAATTAGTTCTGGGAGAGAGCCAGACATTCTCCCTGATCGTATCGACACCCCTGCTATGCACTGTGTCTTAGCAACATGCTTTCTTCTTTCTTTTTTTTGGTGTGTCTGTGTGTGTGTGTGTGTGTTTGTGTGTGCGTGTTCTGGAGTTAAATCACTGCCTTGTAGGGCCCAAGTTTTGCCAAACATAAGATGGACTCGGTCATTAAATGTCAAAAAGCAGGCAGATGTGATGAGATTGGAATTGGCAGGTGTGTGATAGAAACACTGTGGTCGGTTTACACCACCGTCCTACCAGTTCATACCTGCTCTGACTGTGTGAGCTCCTTATATGTACTGTACGTATATACATGTGATCATAACCCCAACCACCGTGACCATTATTCTGCTTTTTTCCATCCTGATTTAAAAGCGGTAAGCTGCGGTAGCCTGTGTGAATACAAAGAAGTCTTCAAAAGTAAATTTAACAAGTCTGACATTTCCAGATGGCTAGCAAGCTGGAAGAGAATCCAATTTGTTGATAAAGTAATGCCTAGCAGACAGGCTGGTCAGATGCGAGGCATTTGCAATATTTTCCTTTATGCATATAAATTAAATAAATTATTTATGCTTCACAAGAATGACACAGCCAAGGCTGTAAACAAGTTTTGAGACGTGGACATGAATCGTACAATACTGCTTCAAATTCAAAGATTAAAGCTTGAATTTCCTAACATATTACGTTTCAGGAAAAAAACTCTGTAAGGCAGTAAGCATCCTGAAACTTATTATAAACACAGCTAATAAGTTCTATACTTAATAAAATTGTTTTCAAATCCTGAGTGATGAGATAAATAATTATGAGTAATGACATCAAGACGCTGTGTAATCAGACCAAGACTCTGAGTAATGAGAACCAGGCCAAGACTCTAGATGATTAAAAGAACCAAGACTCCTGAGTATTAAGACTAAGACTCAATGCAATGACATTCATACTGTAAGTAATGAGACCAAGATTCTGATTAATGAGACAAAGATTCTGATTGATGAGACCAAATCTCTCAGTGATGACAAGAAATATCATAGCTATTAAGTCCTGAGATCAAAACCAAGAATCTTGAGGGCTGAGACCAAGCTCAAGACTTGTGAGACTTGTACTGAAATAAGGATAAAGCCTCTTGAGTACAATAATGAGATCAAAACTTCTATGGACACTAAGACTCTAGAGTAATGAGGCCAAGACACTAAGTAATGAGTCCAAGACCAAGACTCTTGCGTAATGAGACCAAGACCAAGAGACTGAGTTATGAGACCAAGACTCTGATTAATGAGACAAAGATCCTGATTGACGAGACCAAGTATCTGAATTATGACAAAAAAATATCATGGCTCTTGAGTCCTACGATCAAAACCAAGAATCTTGAGGACAGAGGTCAAGCTCGAGACTTGTGAGCTCAAGACTCGGGACCACTGAATACTGAGAAGATAAAGACTCTTGAGTACAATAATGTAGATCAAGACTTCTGTGGAGATCAAGACTCTTGAATAATGAGGCCAAAACTCTTGAGTAATGAGACAAAGACCAAAACAGAGAGTAATTAGACCAAGACACTGAGTAATGAGACCAAGACACTGAGTAATGAGACCAAGACACTGAGTAATGAGACCAAGACACTGAGTAATGAGACAAAGACCAAAACAGTGAGTAATGAGACCAAGACACTGAGTAATGAGACAAAGATCAGGACTTTTGAGTATAGTAATAAGATCAAGACGTCTAAGACGACGAATACCCTGAGTAATGAAACCAAGACAGTGAGTAATGAGACCCAGACCAAGACTCTGAATAATAAATCAAAGACTCTTGAGTAATGAGACAATGATTTTCATTGATGAGACCAAAATCAAGTAAACTAAGTCCTAAGATCAAATCAAAGACTTGTAAAAACTGAGACCAAGCTCAAGACTATTGAGTAGGTGACCATGATCAAAACTCTTCAATACTGAGACCAAAATAAAAACACTTGATTATAGTAATGAGCTCAAAACCCCTAATGAGGCCAAGTCATTGAGAATTTGAGTAACAAGACCAAGGCTGTGAGTAATGAGACCCAAAACAAAAATACTTTGTGTAGTAAGAACAACAAGATGCTGCGGCGTGAAACCGGGACACTGAGTGATGATAACCAGAGCAAAAACACTCTGTGTAATTAGACCGAGACTAATAAAGACAGGATTCCAACCAATATTCCGATTAAATCTGTACTGGATTTCGAAGTTGGACTTTGAGTAAATGAATAGATCAATGAGCATTTAAGTCCAGACCAAGTCTGGATAAATAATCATCCATGTTCATTCGATGTCATCTTGACTTAGATCACCAACATCAAAGCTAACCTCGTTTTGTACTCGGGTCATCAATCAATTCTTTTGTCTCTTAGGACCATGAATATCTTAGGACTTCATCTGCATAGTTTTTTTTTTTTTTTTCCCAGAATACAGGTTTCATAATGTCTTTGCACCTGTTGCCAGGAAAGCCTCCTGATCTGCAAAGCTGAGGAGCTGCAAGCTCAGCCTTGGCTCTCGGCCACGTGTCCTGTTCATTTGTCTCATCTGTTTCCTTCTTCTGCCTCCATTTGTTTTGTGTCCTTGCGAAGCTTGCATGCATGCGTTTATCCTGCAGCTGTGACCCGAGTTTCCTAGTTTCTAATATCCATGTGTCCTAGTTGCTTTATAGCTGCTCGTTTTGCATATTTTCCTGCTATTGTCCTAGTTTCCCTGTTTCATCTTTGGATTATTGAGTTGTCATCAACAACAACCTCACAGCCAACTGTATGTTTGGACCCTTTCACTGTCTCTGGAATACGACTCTTGGAAATGTCTTAATAATAATAATAATAATAATAATAATATTTTTATTAAAAAAAACTCTACACATTGTATATCCAATTGCTTCTGACTGCCTTTTAGATTCAACAATGTATTCACCGGCGTATCGGCCTTGAGGACGCCTGCCTACACCAATCTCCTGCGCTCCCTCGTTCCCGCAGATACTCTTCAAATTCCATTAGCCTTTACGCCTGCCGTACGTTACAAGGCAAATTCATTTCATTTCGCCAGCTCCTATCAGGATGGATTCGTAATGACTGCACAAGCCGAAAGGGAAGAACAAGTGCACTTGGCTCGCCGTGAGCTCGGCTTTGCTCCCCAGACAATAACGGAGGATTTTAAAGCGGAAATCAAATAGTTTCCGTCCACGCCTCGAGCAAAACCGTATCATCTGTATTATTTGGTTTGGGTTTCTTTCAAAAGAATATTGGAGCACACACACACACACACATGGCATTGCTGCAAAGATATGTGAAAGTATTTAAAATTTGCATAAAAAAAAAAAAAAAACCCTCAATGTTTCATATTGTCAAATTAAGTGTTCCTCTCTGAGGTATAATTTGTCTTAGAAATAACAGGATCAGAAATGCTAACACATTCGTTCTTTAGAAAAACATGCTAATTAGCGAGCTAAAATCGAGTTAGTGTTGAGTGGGCATTCAGTGTGTGTGAGGAAATGGGAACGAAAAGAAAAAAAAGAAAAAAAAAAAGGTTTAATTAGCTAGCTGTTTGTGATGAGCTCCAAACTCCCTGAGACACTTCCTGTCTGACTCTTGAGAAGAAGAAGAAGAAGAAAAAAAAAGGTACAGGGAGAACAGCGAGAGCTAATCAGTCAGATCCGTCACACTAATTGCAGTGGTGATGAGGGAGAAAGACAGAGCGAGAGTGTGTGTGTGTGAGAGAGAGAGAGAGAGAGACAGACAGTGAGAGACAGAGAGACAGAGAGAGAGAGAGAAAACCGAGAGATGAGACAGAAGAACAGAGTCAGCTGGGGTTGTGTGATTGGAGCGTGGCATTTCCGCGGCTCTGCCATTAAAACGTCAGGCACGGCTCTCTGTGACAGATTTAGCTTCTCGCCATTCAGCACGAGGCTTTGCTTTTGGCAGGGGAGTTTGAGTGAAAAGGTTTGGAGCAAATCCACGAGCTCCATCTTGGACACAAACAGAAGCAGATGGCGAGACTCGAGAGAAGTACGCTTCTTTGATCTGCATTTTTTTTTTTTTTTTTGCAAGACGAGAAGGGAGAAAAAAAAGAATCTCTTTCTCAAACAGGGACGGAAATGTAGCTGTAGTTAATTAGCATGTGAACATGGAGCTTTGAGAAAACGTGGGGTGGTGACGGACGCGTGGCGAACAGGTTGCGGTTTATACGTGACTGCTAGCGCTGGGATTTGCGCTATGATAACTTTTTTTAAAAGAGAGAGAAAAAACAGAGTTTACACAATTATCCCAAATGTTTTTGCACTTTTGCGCTGAATCTAATGACGCTAACAAATGAGGAAAGCCTCTAAGTTTAGCATTTGCACGTCATCACACACTCATGCTGAAGCGTGCGGCGTTTCAAACAGATGTGCTGATGCTGTGATGTGGTTTCTGACTCTGTTTGATATGCTGTTTTCTAAAAACCTGGATAAATCAGCTGAATCATTTTCTTCATCAGCACAATCTGGTGTCAGTCCACAGATCCTGCGTTAGGCTCAGAAAAGAGGCGTGGCCTAAAGTCTGAGTGACGACTTCAGTAGGCGGATTAAGTGGACACACACACAGAAAAAAAAAAAAAAAGACACCAAGAGAGTGAATTAGTTTGAACAAGTTTGTAGTCAGAAAAGAAAACAGTGAGACTAAGTTGAGGTGCTACATGTAGCTCGCAGTGTGTCTCTCTGTGTCTTGCTAACCGAGCTTAGCCCTGATCTCTCGGTCTGTCTGTGTCGAGCTTGTTTTTCAGCCTGACTGTCTTTGATGATTTTTGTACCTGGCAAAAGTAGACGAAATACAACTATCTATTATGTTTTATAACCACAAACAGGCAAAAAAACACAAGCGCATCTTGCTGCACGCATGTTCGTATTTAATGGAACATATATGTATATGGGTGTGATGGTACTCCTCATAGGGGCACTTCATTTAAAAACAAGACGATGATGATAGAGTCTCTCAGTCGTGGTTTAGTAACAGCTCTGGGAAAATGCAAGATGGAAAGCAACGGCTTGACCATGACTCTTGTTCAAATATTACATTTAAAATGTTGATTAATTAGACAGAAAAATTCCCAGTCTTTAATTAACACCCAGAGTGTGTAATTAACACCATACAGTGTTTATACACACTGCCTGGCCAAAAAAAAAAAAAGCTTTTAGTTTTAATTACGTTGCACAATGTTAGGGATGCGACGATACCACTTTTTTGGAAAACGAGTACAAGTACGAGTACTTGAATTTCAGTACTCGCCGATACC
>JAQMYI010000014.1:21973817-21990531 GCA_030014275.1 Clariallabes melas
TTTTTTCGAGTCTCTTCATTAGTTTTGTTTTTCCTGTAAATGATTCAATAAATACCGTACCGTGCCATTCATACCGAAGTATTACCGTACCGTGAAGTTTTGATACCGTTACATCCCTACAAGTGAGCAAATGGTTCTTCTCTTTCGCACGCTATGGGATTGTCATTAGAGAGGTTCCTTGTGTCCCGACAGAGTAGTGTTTCCGTTAGTACGTTAACGGAAACACTGCTCTGTTGGGATGCTTTTAAAAGGTAAAGTGCAGGTTCATTTTTTTATTTTTACATTTTGTATTAATCATTTTTTATATTAATATTTTTGGGTTGTGGAATGAATCATCAGAGTTTCAATTATTTCTTATGAGGAAATCTGATATACGAGTGCTTTGATATACAAGCATGCTTCCGAAACCAATTATGCTCGCTATCCAATGCTTAACTATATTAGTAATATTTTGGTATATTTAGCCCATGACTTATTAAACCAGTATCATGTATCATCCAGTATGTTTATTTATAGAGACTTTAAAGCACTTCTGTAATTTGCTTTGGATAAGGGCGTCTCCAAAATGCCATAAATCTGAATAGAAATGTAAAGTGGATTCTAAATAATTTATTTTTAGTTTTCAGGGTCCATCCCTTAACAACATCAATTAAGGTATATATTTCATCTGATCAAATTATAACAGTTCTAAATCGTCCTGCGTATTAAATAACTGACAGCATTAACTGTATTACTAGATCATTATTTATGTATCAAACCATCCATAATCTCATCTCGAGATCTACACAGCACTGTTACTTAACGTAAAGACACCATTACACAGTGTACATAAATCCTGTACTCTGCTGCTCTGCGAGTGCTGCTTTTCACTGTAAGCTTCTTCTTTTCCTTCCCTAACAGGCTGTAATAATGCAGCGCTGCTGTCACTCCGTGAGGCCTTTACTGCTCTTTGGCTTCGACTGTAAAGTTTTTTTTTACCTCATTAAGTCTTGATGGGAAACTCGCCTCGCTCGTTCCAACAGGAAGGAACAGAAATAATAAATGATCCTTTTTACCCTGTCTAGCCTAAGGGATATTCATGCAGGCTGAAAACATTGAGCAAAATGATCGTAGGAGTAAAATAATCACAAAAGAATAAAAATAAGGTTGAAAATATTGAAGTTTTACTGTACAGTCTGTAAATAATGTCGGGTAGCCTGAGGAAAATGACATGTTTTTTTTTTCACTACTCAAGGATTTAAATAATAATAGAAAAAAAATCCTTTATGCTCTAAAACTTTTACGCTGAGCTCTACCTTTACACTGGAAAATATTTATATCGAACTCTAACTTTATATTCCACATTATTAATGCTGATGTTTACATTTACACTCTCAAATGTTAATGCCAGACTCCAACTTTACACTAAAATGTTTATATTTATCTCTACCTTTACACTCCAAATTGTTAAAACTGAAAATAATAAACTGCACATTTAAACTAAAAAAAAAAAATCTACCTTTACTCTCTAAAGTGTTTATGCAAAATTTTACACTCTTAAATGTTTATGCTAAACAGCAACTTTACACTTTAAACTTTTATGCTAAATTCCACCTTTACAATCCAAAATGTTCGTGCTTAACACTACCTTTACGCTCTAAAATGTTTACGCTAATCTCTACCTTATGCCTTCACGATACACTCACACCCATCCCTTCACAATATAACATTTCCACTGAGTTATACACTTTCCCAAGTCCATACATGGTTCCCAAAATTTATATTACACGTGTAAGAATGTGTGTTCAAATGAAGAGAAAAAATTAAATAAAGCCACTATAGCAAATACAATGTGTTGTGTAAACATTGAAATCCTATGGATACGCCCATCTTTGGCAGACCTTAATGAGTATTAATGAGTATGCAAATACAACGGTCATATGACAAGTTGTCAAAACAAACAAGATATCGGAAACCCAGACAAGTAAAGATTTTTCTTGCCAGATTCCGTTAAAAGTTTGTGTCTTTTTTTTTTTTTGCTAATTGGCTCTGTGACCGCCGTGATGGTTGATTTAAAGTAAATTATAATGAGGCCTCGGGTCACATGATCTCATGGCATGGAAGTTGGGCTTAATTAGCGTACTAAAAGTACAGGCTGCACAAAATTTTTTACAATTATTTTTTATAGATAGATGTGCAAGGCCAAGGCAATAGCGATTTTTGAATATTCTTCTTATTCTTATTTATTGTGTATTTGTATAGTCTGAATCGATCTTTAAATGTTTTACACTTCACTGCAACTTTACAGTTGAAACTGTTTGTGCAGAACTCTACCTTGTGGCTATCCTTTGTACCTTTTCTGAGTTAACTTGTAAAATGAATAATCCAGCACTTATCAGAAAACAAAAGTAACTCTAGAGGTACATAATTAAACCTTAAGAAGCTTTGTTCTCCTTTAAAGGCACATTTATTATAGGTAAACCTCGGGGAACAAAAAACGCATCTGTACAATGTACTTTGTTCTAACAGTGTGTATAGTGTTTATCTTACTAAGTGGTATTTCATTAACCTTACACAGAGTTCTGCAACACGGCTTATTAAAAAGAAATCCAATCTTCCAGTAACTGGTTTGTCACCAGAAAATCTTTATTTACGTGACTGGGAAGCAATGGAAAAAAGTTCTGTTTTAAGTCTTTAAGTCTGCAGTCTCTGCTCTATACAGCTTTCTGTCCCATTTTATAGCACTTAGTCATTTCTGCATACATTAGCTCGCTCCTAATCCTCGAACTAAACCCAGATTTGCAGAAACAATATTTAAAAGCCTGACGCCATTGAGTGCCAATTAAAATATAAACATTATTCAATCCGTTATTAGGTCACGCTGGAGGATCATGAAGAGCTTTACGCTAATTAGGTTTTGCTTTTAATAGTTAATGAAACATATATTGCTTGTTTAAGTGTATGGAAATGATGTCTGCCCTACTTACAGCTCTCAAACATGATTTCATACTTCCAAATTGTCTGCCGTCACAGAGTATGACAAGAGAGAGAGAAAATACACAAGGGTACTTCACTAAAGCAACTTCGCCTTCCTCTGATCACCTGCATCTCGATTATTCAGCCATCTCTTTAGCGATGTGATCTATTCTGAAGGGGGACACGCCCACAGCAGCCAGTTGTGATCCTATTCCACACTCGTTCACACCTAGGGGCATTTTTATTGGAAATGGTAGAATGCAGAGGAAGTGTGATGCTTCACACAGAAATGAACCCAAGCAAATTGTGTGATTTTTAAGCCCATGTAAGAAGACATACACTGTACTTCAGTGGTGGGCAAAGACAAATCCTGTATTCGAGTAAAAGTAGAGATGAAGGGGAAAGGGTTCATTGTCAGTATACGCCATCTGGGGAGGGATACTCTTCGCACTAAAGGTATATCCATCATTTCTGTGGCAGTTACTTATGGTTTCGGGTTGCCAGGTCAATGGTATCTGAGCACTTGGGGGTAAAGGACCTTGCCCAAGGGTCCAACAGTGGCAGCCCGGCAGCATTCAGACACCTTAACCACCGAGCCACCCCTGCCCCACTAAAAGCAGAGATACCTGAGGTAAAATACAACTTAAGTAAAAGTAGAAGACCTCAGTTTACATTCTTACTGGCGAAAAAATATAAAAGTGCTTACCTTGGAATTTATAAAAAATACTGAACTTGTAGTAGCTCGCTGTAGCCTTTAAGTTAAATAGTCTTTCTCTCTCTCTCTCTTCCCCTCTCTCTTGCTCTGTCTCCTCTTCTCCTTCCCAACTGTAAACATGCTGTTTCATTATGTCTGGAACCATTTCCACTTCTGATTTCAAACACCTGCTACATGATTAGTTGTTTCGCGGCGGGAATGCAAATCACTCAATTGCGCATAATAATCAGCAGGTTGTGATATTTCTGCTTCCAATACTGTATACCGATAAAAGTACAGATATTTGTTGTAGGACATAGTAGAGTGAAAATATAAAAGGTATCCACTAATAAAACTACTCAAGTAAAGATACATGAAATATGTAAATGAGTATACTGTAGTAACCAAGTAAACATACTTAGTTATCGTTCACCTCTGATATACTCAGCAAACGTAAATTCTAAGTTAAAAAACAATGCAATGGCTTTGATATTGATTTCATGTTTCAATTTTTTTTGTTTTGTTTTGTGCCCGTGCCACTGGACAAAAAAATCAATAAATCAAATGATTAAATAATTCTTTGACTAATAGGTCTCTAAAAGCACCTTAAATTACGAACAGAACGAAAATTTAATTACAGGTAGTTCCTGACTTATGAACATTTACGAACGAATTTCCGCAGATATGAATGAACCAAGCTTTTCAACTAACATTCGTAGATGTGAACAAAGTCCTATACAGTGGAAAATGTTGACAGAATGGCGTCCGGGATTTCCCTCACAAACTTAGTTTGCAATATAAGTAACGTCAACATCCGTGCGTGTGTAAAAGTCGTCCTTCACACACACAGCCAGATTTTTTTCCAAGGTACATTAGTTAATGTTAATTGCTTTCATTTTTACTTTATATTTTTATTAATCATTTTTATATTAATATTTTTGGGTTGTGGAACGAATCACTGGAGTTTCCATTATTTTTTAAGGGGAAATTTGCTCTGGGACAAACTGGTGTCCAAGGTTCCTCTCGTGATTTTAAAGGGGAAAAAACAACATTTCACAGTGAATATTTGTATTATTTCCTAAGGCGCAGTTATGGATTTTATGAATGAGAACAGATTTAGTCACGTGGATCTTTATTTTGTGTCAAAGATGTACATGGCTCACTTTGTCCCAGACTTACGAACAAATCTAAGTTACGAACGTGCTCCTGGAATGGAACTCGTTTGTAAGTATTATAAATTTTTTTTCTTCCAATTTAGTTACCAACCAGTGAGGGTGAAGGAAAACGCATGATTTCTCGGAGACACTTTAAGCAATCTGATCAATCTTTTGTGAGTCGATGTGATTTACTTATTCAACAACTCAGAATCGATTCACACTTTAAAATTTATTTAAAACGTATGAACGTCTAAAGATGACAAATTCCTTGAAAATATGCTACACATTTCCCCCAGAAAATATAAATCGCTTTATTCTTCTGCAAAGTTCTTGCAAAATACACTCTGTTTTGAATCTTCTTATTCATATTCTTTTGTGTTTATTAGCAGTTTGTGCAATACCGCCACCTACTGAACTGGAGTGTGGAGCAGAAGAAGAAGGCTGTAAAAAAAAAAATTACCGCTTTGTACAAGGCATCAATAACACATCTGCAAACATCTGTACAGCATTTCAATGTTTATTAAATACTTATATTATTCTGACGTAATATTAGTGCTAATGAACTGAATCAAATTGAAATGATTTACAGCTCCAGTGTTTATGCTGCGTAACAGGGGAGTGCAACACGCTCAGATAAAAGAGCTATCCACCCTCTTATGCATATATGATATCAACATTTAGCTAATGTCTTTATCGACAAGGGAGACAGGTTAGGCCCCTCCTACAGCTCGATTTGCTCTGGGTTTTTTTTTTGCAGTATGATAATTATATCCTTCTCTAGTTTTCACCTTTGAATTTTGTTATACAGGATGGCTCAATGCCCTTATGGACAATCAAATCACGGTAAACAAGGTTTAATTATCTAACTACAATATAAACTTGTTACAGAATGGTTTCAGGTCTAGATGGTAATTTAATTCTTACTTTGTACTCACATAGTCACTAATTAGGCTATGTACGCTGCATTACATCGTTAATCCCTGGTTGTACATTGTACATGTTTAAAATAAGAGATAATTAAAAAATAATTACTTTAATAATCAAGCTAGCTCTCTAACTACCTTTAATGATGAGCTTGAATGCATAGACTCTGTAACTACAGCATTGAAAGTAGCATTGTAATTTAATTAAACATGTGAAAGTCGAGCAGCTGGTAGCACACTGAAACATTCAGCCTGAACCATACATCATGCTTGCTCAGAATTCATTCTGTTAACGCAAACTGTGCTCGTTGCCAAGTGCTCGGCTTTAAGCACCGATCCCGGGGTTCGGTTTCTGAATGCGTCTGACGTCTCAGAACTCCTTAATGCTTCTCTTCTGATACAAATACAGTTGTTAAGGACGTGATAATTGAACACAAAGGGACTGTTGAGAGATTACTTCTGCTCGGCACGTGGCGTGCTACTTGAGCCCATCTTGAAATCTCTGGGAAAAAAAAAAAAAAAAGGAAACTCGTTGGTTTCCTTTTTAACTCGTAAACTCTCTTTCACCGTCAGACTGCAATAGTGAGAGTCTTGTATCACTCCTGCTCTGCTTTGCAGCTGCGCTTTTCAACGCGCTCGCGATTACAGTCTCGGACTTCCGGCGAAATGAGATGGGAGTCTGCTCTCTGTGTGCTGTGATGTAAAATTACTGTGGATTTAAAGCTAAAGCCTTGCAGCCTGCCAGAGCGTGCACACACACACACACGCACACACACACACAGAACGTCTTGGATAGATATACATAACAAAAGAGATGATGGTGCAAAAAAAGAAAAAAGAAAAAGAGAGCATCATCGGTATGCAGAAATGCTGAAAAAAGGGACAGAGAGACGGGAAAGACGGAATTGAACACATACATGGATGTATAAAAAAGAGAAAGGTGGTGAAAAATGATGATATAGAAGAGTAAAGTGAGTGATCTGTCCATGTTTGTTTGTTTGTTTGTTTGTTTATGTGAACATGATTGGTTAATCCATTACTTAATTCTTCTACTGATCACCTGTCAGTGTATCCACGGCTCAGCGTCTATCCTGGTGGGCGTGTTTTTTTCTAGGATGACCCCGCCCACATCTGAAGAGTACAAGGTCTCACTGAGCGCTTGAGGGTGAACGTGATTTAAAGCGTGATATGTTATAGCCTCAACACTCAGCAGATATCAACATCACCTGTGGGATATTTTGGAGGGACGTCATCAAAACCCCCAACAGAGGGATTTTTTTTTTCTTTTTGAGAATGAATGATTTCCATCTGATACGATAGTTAAGATAGTCAGGCTCGAACAGATCATCGGTTTATAGTAACAGTTATAGTTTAGGTTGAAACCTGACGACCCCAAGAAGCTTTATGGGTTGGTGGTCATAAAATTCCATAAAATTAGTGTTTAAAAAAATAAATTGCCCAAATTATGTTTCTGAAAATGAGTTCTTCTTGTTTAACAAAAATCGGCAGTGCTGCTCACGGTGCTGCTAGAGGAGGGGGATTCAACTAAAATTTAATGAGGTTCACATAGAGAAAATTTCCTCAAGCAGAGATCCGAAACATCATTATTTTATTGGAGGAGAAAAGTTTTTGGAGACCCTTTAAATTTTACACAATCTCAAATATTATCATGAAATATTTGTGGAAAACCTTTTTTTTTTTTTGCTTGTTTTTTTTTTTTTTTTTTGGTTTTTCAGTTTTAAACACATTCTGTTATTTGTTGACTTTGATACCAACAGTTTTAAGAACTGATATTCTGAAACTATCAAACATTTACAGTAGTTTTGATTTTTTTTATATTTCTCAATATAATATCAATTGCATTTCTTTGCATCTGCCTGATGTAGCCGCACCTTTTGAAACACAAGATTTCTTCTGCAACTCTTTCATGATAATATTGGAGCTTGTACAAAAATTTTAAGGAAAAATGTTTTTCACTGCTGTATAATCAAGAAGACCGAAATCAACTTAAGGAAGGACAAAGCATTTCGACAGTATTAAACAAGAGGGCTTTGTATATAATCATGCATATCATGTTGACATTTTTTTTGTGACTGTTCATATTTGAAACTTTTAATCGTAATAGATTACGATTAAAAGTTTCAAATCTGAACAGTCACAAAAAAATGTCAACACATTGCAACAGTTATATAATTATAATTATACTGTATATGTCCATATTCCTCCTCCTGTCTCCTGCTCACTTGTCTCTTCTTGTACTGCTCTGCCTCTTTCTAATCTGTTTGTGTGGTTTTGACGCCTGGAATGAACAGATTTGATTGGTTGTGTAACATCACGTGAGCTGACTTAATTCACATTCGATTGGTTTGTGGGTTTCCGGGTCAAATCTGTACCGTAAAGACAGGAAAAGGTGTACCGGATAACAGTGGAGCGCCTCATCAAATTATGAGGACCCTGTATGGACCCAGACCCATAATTAATAATTTGATTATACAGGCCAACCTGTTGGTGACCCCTAGGCTAGAGGGTCAAAACCAAAATGGCGCACTTAAAAAAAAAATTTAAGTGCGCCTTCTTCATGACGACTCTCGACCCCTTCAGCTCACAAAACGGTGAAACTTGCGTGTGATGTGGGGAACGAAATTCTGCCTCATCGCCCCCTCACAACCTCGCGCCCAGTGACTTCTTCCTTTTCCATCACTTCGTGGCAGGGGTTTGACGATGACGAGGTTTGGAGAAGTGTGTCCCCTTTGGTTGAAGGATATGCAGAGCAGGACTAAGCTCATGTTCGTTTTCATTATGTCGTTTTTTTCCTTAGCATTAATAACAATTGTTGTACGTTTCGCAGTAAACTTTTTTTTTTGTTTGCGCTTCCTGCGTCACATACTGTAGAGAAAGTCCAGACTAACCAGCAGCTCATACGCACTCGAGTCAACACTTCACTGATGAAGCCTGACGGTTGTATGTGTGTATATTAACTTTTCACAATGAACGGCAGAAAACAACAAGTTCATTTCACAACGACATCAAGATTATGTGTTCAAAAATCTACTGCCTCATTCGTGTGAACCATCGACTTGTCTTCTGTCTTCTTTGGGCTGAAAGCTGAACGCTTGATTCCTGAGCTAAACTACAGGACACGAGCGTTCCTTTACTCGTTAGCGACGTTTATGCAAATCTAAAGAGCAGGACAACAAAAAGACTTTCATCTGATCAGAACTTTATTCTTTTACTTCGTGTCGTTCCTGCGGTGAAATTCTTCCTCTCTTTTAATATGACATCTGCTGGTGTAACAGGTCCATCCCTGCCCCCCCCCACCCCCTCTTTAGACTACAGACCATCTGCTCTTTTACCCCCCCCCCCCAACACACACACACACACACAGAGGCTTGCCCCTGAATTTACCCCTATCTGTGCATTTCTAATGAAGACTGTAACTCACAAGCAGCTGTCTGAAGCTGAAAAGGGCTAAAATCTCTAGTCTGCTTCGCTCTAAATACCCCCCCCCCCGGGGTGGAAAAAAAGAGAAGTAGGAGGAGCAACGTAATCTTTATAACCGCTCTGCTGTGGGCCTCGGGATGAAAGAAAGGGGAAAAGAGGAGGAGGACGAGGACTAAGGAAACAAAAGCAGAGAGACAGAATGAATACGTGCAGGAGAAACGAGAGCCACACAATGATCAGGTGTGTGTGTGTGTGTTTGTGTGTGTTTGTGTGTGTGTGTGTGTGTGTGTGTGTGTTCCCTCAGGGCTGTATCCGTTCAGGCTGTCTGTCCACTGGACAGTGTTTATTCTCTATGAATAACGATGCACCTGAAGCTGAACGCGACGCTGCTGCTCTGCTCGCTGACGGCGTTCGTTTTAAAAGGACTGACGACTGAAACCTGAACGAATGCTTTGAATTAAAATTTCATGAAACTGTCCGAGTTTGTTTTCCATTGGAGAGAAGAAAGAGCTTCGTCTGCTCCGGACTGGAGTGATTGCAGCAAGAGAAAAGGAAGCGATGTGTGCTGTTAAATTACACACATTCGATCAGCTGTAAATGTTAGACACGTGCGAGGGAGAGAGACACACGGAGAAGACGGAGAAGACTCTGGACCAGGAGATGTTAAAGAGTGAGAGAGAGAGAGAGAGAGAGAGAGAGATAAAAACAGCTAGAGATAATACAGACATAGGGACAGAGAGAGACATAAAAAGAGACAGAGAGACAGAGACATAAACAGAGACAGAGAGATGGACAGAAAGCGTTAGATAAAGACAGTGAGACAAAGAAACAGAAAGGCACTTAGTGAGAGGCATAGACAGACAAGGAAAAACAGGGAGGCACATAGTGAGACATAAAAAGAGACAGAGAGAGACAGACATAGACAGACAGAGAGACATAGAAAAACAGTAAGAGGGACAGAAAGACAGTGAAAAGCAGAGAAAGAGAGACAAATAGGTAGAGTGAGACAGAGAGAGGCAGAGAGACATTCAGAGAGACAGAAGGACAGAGAGAAAGGAGTTTGATGAAGACAGACAGAGACAAAAAGAGACGGAGAGAGAGACAAACATAGATAAACAGAGAGAGACACGGAGACATAGAAAAACAGAGAGATGGACAGAAAGACAGTGGAAAAGCATAGAAATAGAAACAAAAAGGGAGGGAGATACAGAAAATGGCAGAGAGACGCGTAGAAATACAGAAAGACAGAGAGACAGACAAAATAGTTCGATAAAGACAGAGAGAGAGAAACATAGAGAGACAGAAAAAAGTTAGAGAAAGACAGAGAGACAAGGAGAAAGAGGCACATAGAGAGATGGAGAGACACAGACAGAAAGGCAGAGAGACAAAAAGAGATATATAAAGAGAGACACAGAGAGACAAAGAGAGATATATAAAGAGAGACAGAGAGACACACAGAGAGATACAGACAGACAGAGACAGGGAGAGAGACACAGAGAGACGGCGAGAGAGAGTAAGAAGAGAGTAGAGTATTCTCCACTGGCTGGTCTTCACCCTCAGCTTATTACCACACACACACACACACACACACACACACACACACATACACACAGTGATCGCTGAAACGAGCCGCTGTAAAAGAGACGCTGTGTGTGAGAGAGTGGAGACAGGGAGCTGCACTTTCTATCAGAGCAGAACAAATTCCATAATTTGGTGGAATTTAGTTTGAAAAATTTCAAATGACGTCCCAAATTCTTCCCTCTGATCATCACCAGCACGGCGCCCCTTCTGCCTCCTCACACTGACGCACTACTAGACTTTTACTGGGGCAGAATGATTTGCAAAACAGTTCAAATTATTTTCTGAAAGTACCTGTTCATGGGAGGTGAAGCCCTTTCAAGGTCCGTAGAAAAGAAAAGCCAGAGTGATAGAGACAGCATAAGAGAGAGAGACAGAGAGATGAGGACAGAGAGAGAAGAACGACAGAAAGACAGAGTGAGAGACACCGTACAGGCGTAGAGAGAGATGACAGAGACAGAGAGACAGCATAGGAGAGACAAAGGGACTAAGGAAAAACAAAGTATAAAACTGTGGAGGAAGAAAAGAGAAACAGAAGAGGATTTGAGGAAAGAAATGGAAAAAAAAAGAGAGACTGAATAGAGAGAAGAAATAACATAAGATAGCAAAAATATCTTGGAAATGTCGTGTCTCTAGGAAAAAAAAGGAAAATTAGAAAGATGAAGAAAGAGAAAGGAGCGAAACGAGAGACGGCAAACAGACGGAGAGAAGGTCGGTGTGGAGGGAAACATGAAAAAGGAATCAAGAATGGAGGGAGATGGAAAGAGTAAGAAGCGAAGGAAGAAAAAAGACAAACTAAAAGACGTGAAGCAAAAAGATTAAAGATAATAATGGATACACAGATGAGTGTTTTTCTCTCCCTTTTGAAGATAAAACAACAACAACAACAACAGAACTGTGGCATAAATATATATTAACAAAAATGTAGAGAGAGAGAGACCTTATGTATGCAAATACAATTTACTGAAAACACACTTTATAGTTTCTAAAAATAAAAAAGGTATACTGCGTATTGTGAATAGAATTCAATGCAGTCTTTGATGTGTGTGAAAAAAAATTAGCTGCAGCATCGCAGTGCTCCGGTAACGGATCGAGATTTCCAACACACACACGCACACACACACACACACTCAGAGCAGGAGCTGTCTCACTTTCTCTCTCTCTGCCTTTTGACTCACGTTCAAAGCGAATAATACAACAGCTGACCTTCGGAAAAAATAGGGAACAATGACCTTCAACACACAACCGCACACACACACACACACACACACATACATACTGTGACCACATTTCCTTCTCTAATCTTTAATGAGGTGATCACGTGATCGTTTCCACGTGAGATGGACGACCTGCAGCACCGTCTTACAGCTTCACATCTTTTTGCACTGTAGCATTAATAAAAATGACATCAAATATATTTATTTATCTTCACGCTGCCTGGTATCACCCAAATGAGGATGAGTTCCCTACTCAGTCTGGCTCGTCTCAAGGTTTCTTCCTCACGCCGTCTCACCATCGTCTCCGCCTCGATCGAAATGTTTAAGTTTTTCATTTTTATATCTCGAGTTTTTATTGCTGTATAGTTCATTGTGACATCCATTCTTACAATCGCCATACAAATAAAACTTTTCTGTTTGTCGAACAGAACAAAAGATAAAGATGTAGCAGATCAACTCAAAGAGAGCGGCGTATGAATCTTGACTCCGCCCACAGTGTGTGTGAAGGAAAAAAAAAAAGACACAGTTTGTAAAAAACTGTAGTCCGGTAGTGTACATTCGGATCACCTTTACCACATCCTGTAAATCTTCATCTTTCATTAAAAAGTAGCTTTTCTGGTTATACTGTAATAACAGAAACAATGAAGTAATCCTTTTAATATAAAATCTTCAAGACTATTTTTAACAAATGTAGGTGACTTAAATTAAATTGTTTCTGCCTGGCAGTGAATTCTTTACATATATGTTGGAATGTTAGATGGCTTAGATCAGCGAAAAGAACCTCTTAAGAACATGTTAACATGTTTTTGGTTCTTTCTATGTTCGTTGAACGCAACAAAATGAATAAAATGCTTTGTGATAATCTATCTATCAATATATGTAACATTCGTTACACTGTTTCCTGCCGCCTCTGTGTGATGTCCATGAGGGACGAGCCGATACGATATTATCACGATAACCAGGAGCCAATTTGATTTGTATTGCAATTCTACAAGTATCACGACTTTATAAATATCCTGATTCGATATTAATTTTCTTTCAGATGTCTTTATAGTTCTAAACAAACTCAGCAAATAATTCGCTCCTACCACAAAGGGTGCTGTGCTGCCTGCCAATGTGTGCACAATTTACAGCACCACCTGTAGGAGAATAGAGGAACTGCAACATAGTACCAAATGCCAAAATATGTAGGTTCAAATTAAATAAAAAAGATAATTTTGGATTTTGAAGTCAGTGTTCACTTTTATCCTATCTCTAGTATTCTGTGTTTTTGACTTGTGTTGCTTTGTTAGTTTTCACCCTGAAGACCTGTGAAAAGATTTAAAGACCAGGTCCATCGTCTCAGGAATAGGAACAGGCTGAAACGAAATGTAAAGTGTGTGCTGATAAAGCTGCTAATGTATAACAGATATAATGTGTTATGGTTCCAACTTGTAGTATGATATTGTTGATCTGACCCACGCTGTCCTTCACTGTCCATCAAAAAACTTCTCCATGTTTTTGTTTCTAGATGTAGAGTAGGTACAGTTCCAATCAGAAGTTTGGACACACCTTTGAATACAAGGGTTTTTCTTTCTCACTCACAGTGAGACAGTGAGTCTGTCGCAGGATGCCTGGAGCCTATCCCAGGGCACTAAGGGCATGAGGCTGGAGAGGGTAATCACAAGACACACACTCTTACATACAATTTTCAGAAACTCTAATTATACTAATCTGTGGGAGGAAACTTAAACACCTGGAGGAAACCATGGGGAGAACATGCACACTTCACTCACACAGACCTAAGGTGGGACTCGAATCCCCAACCCTGAAGGTGCAAGGCCACAGTGCTAACCAACATACAGTACCACGACAATGTTCTGCTTTATTGCTTTTCCTACATTGTAGAACAATGCTTGAGACCAACAGGCCATCTTTCCTTTAAGATATGCATGTTAAAGCTCGTTGAAAATCCCATCAAGTGCTCAGATGAAACTGGATTTCATGAAGGAAACTCATGAGAAACCATATCAGGAAACAAACACCAAAACTTACCTCTGCTCCAGACACAACATTTCAACATCTCAACTGTTCACATGAGATTCTTGGATATGATCAAAGTCTTTCATTGTAGAAAATAACAAACATAAAGAAAGACTCTTGAATTAGAAGGTGTGTCCAAACCTTTGACTCTGTACAGTATTTTAACTAAATAATGGTTTAGCAATGAATTTGTCAATGTGCTGCCAGTTTTATTTCTTAAATAAAAAATACTTTTGTGATTTTTGGACACAAATTCCCCATTCCCAGCTGAGATATTTCATGTTACTGTAACATCAAAACCACTGAGAAAAAGACAAAATATTTTGTCACAAGTCTTATCAATCATTTTGACACCTCTGCTATTAAACTGCAAATGCTACGAACGGGATTCTGGATGGTTTGAGCAACTGAGAGACATTTAAAAGCGACAAAATCTTTTTGTTGTATAATAAATTTAAATGGACTAAAACTGACTAGCACTGACTATATGTAAAATATAATCATTTAGATTTCAGTTTTTGTGGGGGGGTTTGTGTAGCATGTTAGTGTGAAACCCATGATATTGAAAGAAAGTTCAACATTTTTTTTATGAAAATATGATAAAAAATGAAAACATTAAGAGACTGAACTCCTGTATAAAGTACAAAACTATAAAATCAACTAAAAAGTAATCCCACAAAGCTTTGTATGTGTCTTATTTCATGTTTAAGCCAAAAAAAAGAAAGAAAAATCTTAGAGGGTTCAAAAAATAGCTGAATGTTTAATATGCTGATTATTTCTTTAATAAAAAAGTAATTAAAACTATTGTATAATGTTAATGAAATAAAAAATAAAACATTTACTTAAAAAAAATAAAACTAATAAAAATAAAATTGTCCACTAACTAAAAATTATAACAGTAATGACCGTAATTAACAGAAATTTGGTTATGCTAATGTATATAAAAATTATTGTAATTATTTATGTTTGTTTGATTGTTTGTTTGTTTAAAAAAAACATAATGGGTGACCATATAAATTTTGCAAATTTTAATGTCTTTGGTGACATTAAAGGTGGTGTAAGTTGTTTTTATACTATTTTAAGTCCCTTTTTTTCTAAATTTTGATAAAATTTGAAAAACATGACTGTATAAAGTGCAGAAATGATCAAATCTGAAAAGAAATAAAGTAATGGGAAAAATGTAGAACTAAAAAGTAACTTTTAGAGGTTGCCATCGGATTTACTGTTGCACTTTGTCAATCCTACATTTTCCCCTAAGCATTTTAAGTGTCTTGTAGATGCTAATTAAATAATCTAAAAATCACTTTAAAATTAAATCATTCAAAATAAAACTGACAAAAAACTAACTAAAATTATTACAGTAAAGAACAAACAAGATCGTGTGCACCTCTAGTTAAGTACATTTTTCTGTCTTTGGACGTTGTTGTTTCATTTTAATTGCTTGTTTACGTGTTTGTGTTGTTGTGTATTTAGCTAACACCTAAGTCAGAGTAGCTTGTTACCTGTTGGCTTCCCTGCGCGCGGTGATGCTCGCGATGATGACGCTCTCGGGTCTGGGCGTGGCCACGGCTTTAAACGTTCCTCTCCAGAACTTGTCAAAGAGCTGCTTCTCCCCCTGTAGCAGACTGGCCATGGTCCCGGATGTTCCCGGACTGATAGCCTTAGCCCAAGATTTGACACCGAGCCCAGGAAACCGTTAGTCCAATACACACCGTCTCTGTTTTACACAGACACACAAACGCACTCACACAGAGCTGCAGTACCACGGGAGCTGTCCAAGTTCAGCACCTCGGTCTCGCCATAAACTCTAATGTTGCCGTTATTTATTTTATTTTATTAAATAAATAACGATTTACTTTTTAAATATTTTAAATCCTAACGGCGGTTAGAGCGTTGTCATTGGCGACGGCTCCTGATTGGCTCGGAATCCTGCTGCTTTCTTCCAGAACGCGTGCGAGACGCACGGACCTGCACGCGACTACAGACAAAGCTCAGTGCTTGGCAGCGAGTCTGAGCGCGCGCGTGTGTGTGTGGGAGAGAGAAAGAGAAATGGTGGGTCGCGCGACAGAGTGGGGTGCGTGCGTGAGTATGTGTGTGCGCGCGCGGACTGAGCGCGAGTGAGCAGCTCCACTGAAGGTGGCTCGTTATGGGAGGCGCAGCGCGTGACGTTGAAGTGGAAACTGCCAGGACACACACACACACACACTCTCTCTCACCCTCTCATACACACACACACACTCTCCCTCTCATACGCACTTACTTTCTCTCTCTCTCACCCTCTCATACACACACACACACACACACACACACACTCTCTCTCTCTCCCTCTCATACGCACTCACTTTCTCTCTCTCTCACCCTCTCATACACACACACACACACACACACTCTCTCTCTCTCTCTCTCACTCTCAAACGCACTCACATTCTCTCTCACTCTCTCACACACACACACTCTATCTCTCTTTATTATAGCTTAGAAATAAGTCACAAGAAAATTACAGGATCAGATAGAAAAAAAAACATAATATAAAAAGAGTAAAAATAAATAAATGTATATGCTATAAAAAGTACAGACATTTAGTTGAAGTCAAAGATAACGTGACCCTTGTGAACATTTTAAAAAGGAAAGCATATACACACACACACACACACACACACACACACACACACACACACACACACACATATATATGGTAGTTGAATTTGGGGTTGATCTTCTTGAATC
>JAQMYI010000014.1:21990631-22003823 GCA_030014275.1 Clariallabes melas
ATAAAATATTGTTTATTTGTAAGTCTTGGTGATTTTCTTATGATTTATCTGTCACTACTTGTGTATGTTAACAAATAGATACAAATTAATTATAATTCCTAAAATTACATTATACCTGTAGTTCCTAAAAAGTTGGGTCGCGGCTTGATGACCATGTAAAAATGTGGGTCCCATGGCCAAACCAGTTGAGAACCACTGCTTTAAAACATAACATTTGTTTAAAAAAATTTTTTTAAACCTTATCTATGCCATCATTTCATCAATTTTTTTCCTTAAGCTTTGTGACTTTATTTGGCCTGCTTTTGCTAGCACTGTATTATGTTGGTTATATCACATTTCTGTTCCAGAGTGACAAAATCAGCGTTTTTAACAGCCTAAACCATGTCTGCTTCCTCAATCCATCTTTTTTCTTGTTGCCTGAAATCAGGATAGCTACACAAAGTAGAAAAATCCTTGTATATTACTAAAAATCAGTTAATCAGACAGCACGACAGTGTGACTGTACTCTGACAACCATTTTTCCATTTTTATAGCTAACATTGTTTTAGAAATCTTATAAGCCTATTTGAGACTTAGCTATTTATAACTGATTTGGGATGAGAACAAGCTAATGCGATTGGCTAGTCTGATCGTTTTCAATAATCTGATACTAATAATTTTCTAACAAAATGAATAAAAATTCTCCAATGGCTATAAAGTAATACTTAGCTTCAAGATACAGTGGTACCTAGGGATACGAACGCCCATACCATACCCTGACTACCACGCACTGTATTCGCTATGATTGTTTTTAACCTTTTAGCATTCCTTTGTTAATATTTTATAGACAACGATGTGCTATACTGTACATTATCAAAAACCACTAAGTCCATTTGAGTTAGAACAACACAATGCTAACTAGCTAAGTTAATTAAAACTTGTAGCTCCAGTGGAAAACTTAAGAAGCATAGTTTTCGAACCAAACACGTCTTGGCTGATCAACGTTTGAGGTCAATTTGATTCATGACAGTAATAAGAACAGTAATGACAAGCATATGTGTAGCAGCAAGAGACATGCAATAATGACACGCACGCCATGACAATGACGCTGAAGTCGAGCCAGTTCCAGGGGTCTCGCAGGAACGTGAATTTTCCCACACAGAAGCCACGGGCCAGGATCTTAATCAGAGACTCAAACGTGTAAATCCCTGTGAACGTGTACCTGCAGGACGAAAACGTGTTATTCACATGCACATACTGTACAATCAACCAAACACTTTAAAGCCATTGTTCAACTCTACTGACGTGCACTCAACTTAAAAGAAGCAAAAACATGAAAACATGAAAAAATCTATCCTCTTCCACCTTCCCTCTTTTTTATTTAAAGATTATCACAAGTTCAGAACTATTTGTTGCTTTTAAACGTTACTTGCTGCACCTTTAATGACTTTCATGCACACATACTGTATACAGTACAAACACGACAGACTTACTCCACGTTCTTGGCCCAGTCTGGCGGGTTGCTAAGCGTCATGAAGGCGCAGTTGGTCAGAATGGTGCACATGATCACAAAACTGAACATTGTGAGTACTAGTCAAGGAGTGTACCTTAAACACACACAGTATTTACTGTACACCCAAACATACACAGTTCCTATTACTCTGTTATTGAAGGATATGAATGCACCAGCACTTTAATGGAGATTCTTCTCAGGGGGTTGAACGGACTCAGGATGTAGAGGGCAGGTGTGGCATTGAAACGGAATATCGCCTTCCTACGATTCAATACTATAAAGGTCTGGGGGAAAAAACGAGGAGAAATGTGGTTAAAACCTTGGTCTTTTTTTTTTTTTTTTTTAACACATATAAGATTCCACAGATGTAATGAAAATAAAATGCTTAAAACAGAACCTAGGTTCTTAGACATTTTACTAAAAACCGTATATTTGTAATAAAAAGCACTTTTTACGCTTATAATTGTTGTGAAAATGTAATTCTTTGGATTTAATGAGAGTACATGAGACAATCACGGCACATCTTTGAGCTCAAATCGTTTTTCTTTCCCCTCTTCTCTTCCTACCTCTCTCTTTCCCTTCTAATACCCAGCTCATCCTTCACACCCATTCCTCTTCTTCTTCTTCCCATGTATAAATTTCCTTTCACACCTCCTTCTCCAGCCCTACATCCCTCTTTTTGCTCCCACCCTCCTTGCCCGCTCTTATACCGTCTGGTTGCTGTAGTAGGTGTCCAGGTCCTCCAGGGGTACGGACACCTGTCCAGGAGGGATGTCCCCGTAGATGAAGGGCAGGGATTTCCCTGCCTCCAGGTCGCTGTTGGGCTTGGGCCCGTTCTCGTCATCTTCATCGGTGCGCCTCTCGCCTTTGGACCGCTGGGCCGCCTCCTCGGCGATGCGCCGCTCGATGGCAGCGAGCGATTCTGGAACAAAGGGCTGGAAGCTGTCAGGTCCAGGAGGAACGAGCAGCTGGGCAGCCATATTGACATCCTGCTCCTGGAGCCGGACCAGCTAGCCTACGGTCACACCGGGAGCTGAAATACAAATAATATCAGTGACTGAGACTTCTTCAGCAAAACATTTTAGACAGCAGGCCTCTGAGTGGCGCAGTGGTAAAGTGCTCGCCCTATCATCCGGAGATCGCGAGTTCGAACCCCGGCAGATGCTGTAACCTCTCACAGCCGGAGGCCTAGAGAGAGCTGATTGGCCGAGCTCTCTCACAGGGGAGGGACGAGAGGGGCATCTGTGAGCTCACGCAAGCAGAGGGAGCGGATAGCGCTGACCTCCCAGTGTGTTACGCTGCCCCCAATGGTGCGTGAGCAAAAGATGCGGTCGGAGAAGTCTGCGGCCCACCCGACTGATTAATAGTAGAAACTTGATGTGGGAGCCCCCTAGTGATGGGGAGGAATTGGATACGACTAAATTCTGGGAGAAAATCGGGGAAAAATAAAAAAAAAAGAGAATACAGAATATAGGCACAAACAACACCATTGCTACGTAGCTGAACTTTAACGGGACCTGAAAATCCTTTTGTGAAATAAAACACTTCATTCTCATGGACACATGTTGATAACACATTGAATATTTGACAAAATGGAGGCGTATGAGACACTTTTCCTCACTCTTTATGTATAATAACATCCTCTACACCCTATATAGTGGACATTTTATTAACTAAGTAGCCATAAGTGCGGTGAGCCAGTGTCATTCCTGGCAGCTTAGCACCCTTGACAACTTATTATGATGCCTAAGCCAGGGATCATTACTGCCTGTTCTACACAACAACCTCGTAAATGACTGCAGAGACCTGCTGAGAGAAATGAAGCGTGAACTCATATTTGTATTTGATTGCCGTTCTGTCTTCTTCTACCGCAGGGAAAATGAACACGGCGAGTCATAGCTCCTCATCTTTACAGTAGCACCAATTCCAATTAAATCTCTGTAGCACTATAATCACCATAGCAATGTCAGGCGGTAAACCTTACACCTATTGTAGGGGTGTCCAGTCTTCTCCAGAAAGGGCTAGTGTGGGTGCAGGCTTTCATTCCAACCCAGACTAAAGCCATATAGCCATTCAGATTCCCCCTGTTTAATTAGTTGTTCTTGGCTTTGAGTGGACTGTAATCGGTTTTGGCTTATACTTGGTTGGAATGAAAACCTGCACACCTACATGCAGGCCATTTCTTTAGAAGATTGGACACCACTGCCTTACACCATACTTACCATCGCGTCTTGAGGCTTTCACAAGCTGTTGTACATTGTTTCGTGTTATGAAGGTGTTTTTTTTCACTGTCAACAGCTTTAAAGCAGGCATCTTTATGCATATTTTATCCGTGCAACTTTAGCGTGTAACGCCACCAAGCACTTAACGCTAAGTGGAGCCCTCATCAGCGTGCTTTGAATAACGATTACCATCAAGCTCACTCGAATTAAACCAAACTCGAAGCCTGTTCGTCTAATCAAGCAACGTGTCTAAATTATGCTTCGGTGCGACTCTGTGTGGAATCGGGACGCCAAGAACGTTTACTGGATTATAATGAATTATAAAACATACTGGCAAAAAGTTTCATAAATTACAGAATATTTATGTATAAGGTACAAAATAAGCTTGTGGAAAGTCTTGTCTTAAATTAATGTATTTTATTTTACAGAATTCGACTTGCCCTGAATTATTTAGTGATTCGGAAAATCCAGGGTCCTTTAGCATAGCATCCCTGTAGCCTGTTTATGTCACAGCCATATTTCTGGTGTTTCCTTTCCTACGATTTCATATTGTAAAAAAAAATATTCAAGTGGGTAAAATATTATCATAAAACTATAAAACGTAGATAAAATTCACAATATTAAGTTTAAAAGTATCAAAATTGAATGAATGATATTATATTAACCAAGCATCATACAGTGCCGTGCAAAAATATTCATAACCCGTGAACTTTTCCCCTTTTTGTCATGTTATAACCACAAACGTAAATATATTTTATTGGGATTTTATGTGATAGATAACACAAAGTGGTAAATAATTGTGATGTGGAAGGAAAATGAATGTTTTAAATTTTTTTGGTTTTGTGTTGGTCTATCACATAAAATCCCAATAAAATATACATTTATGATTGTGGTTGTAACATGACAAAGTTCAAGGGGTATGAATACTTTTTTTAAGCACTGTAGCTAATTTTTTATTTAAACCAGTTGGCTGGTAAATATAATAAAAAATATATAAGAAATGGTAAATGGTATAATGGTAAATATAAGAAATACACTTTTAAACCAGATTCATCCAACAGGTAGGTAACTCTAAATAGTTTCATTTTTGGCCAGTTTGTTTGTGAAAATGATTCCTCATGCTCCCAGAACCACACTTTCACAATTTAAGTCCTGGAATATGGCCATAACCTGGTCATTCAGTACATTCAGGTCGTCAGCTGACTTCATTTTATGTCCTCATAACGTTGCTGAGTCTAGACCTGAGCGACTGAAGCAACCCCAGATCATAACACGTACAATCCAGACGCTTGTACAGTCGACACTATGCATGATGGTGCATCGCTTCATGCGCTTCCCTTCTTACCCTGACACACCCATCGCTCTGGAATAGACTCAATCTGGACTCATCAAACCACATGACCTTTTTCTATTTCTCCAAAGTCCAATTTTTATGCTCCCTAGAAAACGGAAGCCTTTTTTCTGAAGAGAAACTAAAAAAGGTATCCAGAAAATCTACACTTAAACCACACTGAACTAACATCCCACACATAATCCTCATAACAACAGCTTTATTTAATTTGATATGAAACTGGCCTGCGTTAATTGTTCACACTGATGCAGGAGCACTAGAATCATTTATATTTTTTAATTATGTGAAAACAGAAATTCACTTTTTTTTTTTTTTTTACTTAGATTAAAATATTTTTTTTAATTATACTCAACCTCATATTGACTCTTTTCAGTCTATGTCTTAGTTGCACATACAATTCATATATATGCCACTTACTTTGCATTTTTACAATGGCTGTAAAAATTTATTATACAAGTGATGCAAATGACTTTAAACTACTACTAAATTACTTCACTGTTTTAAACGCACCCACTGAGCCTGACTGAGAGACTCACAGATAAACAGGAAGAGGAAGCCCTCATTAGGATGTCCAGCAGCGAATTCACTAGGCAGAAGCTGTCCGGTTACGATAACAAGTCTGGATTCTGTTATTGACACGTTCTCGCATTGCTTTAAACAAGCAGGCTGACCATCAACCTTTCTCCGGCACATATTTCTGATCTGTCCATCATCCCTAAGCAGGGCTGTTTATCACCTGACACCCAAACCAGAAGTCGGATATACAGCAACTTATTCTCTGTAATAGAGTGAAAGAGAAGTTTAATAAGGAGTATCATCAGTGTCCGATAGTGTGTATAGTGTGTGTGACAGAAAGACAGGCAGCTGTGCCTAATAATGCTATTTAGCTGCAGTGTTTTGGTCCAGTCTTGTCTAGGTTTAGGGAGAATAATGAGCTCCAGATATGTGACAGTGTGTGTAACTGGTACCTGAAATCTCTGCCCCGGCTATTAGCCTTAAAGTAAAATAAAAATATACGTATATATGTTTAAATAATCAATTTTAGTACATAGAATGAAGTCTGTTCACTATGCAACATAAAAAAAAAATACTGTATAACATTACATTTCCTGTTACAATATTATAATCAGTTTACTGATACATTTTTCTATAACATCAAATCTAACACTAGCACATATTTATATTAATACTGTACGCTTGTTCTAATATATTATAGTCGCTATAGTAACAGGTCTTTCACAGAACAGGTTCTACATCTTCTTATTTTAATAATAGCCAGATTTTTTTGTTTGATTTAACAAGGAAAAATGCATAAGTTAAACGTTTATTTAAAATTCATGAAAGGAGTCTCCAGTGTCAGAGCTTAAAATTCTCCACTTGAAATTTCTCGCACCTTCAACCAACACCCTGCAAGATCAGACTGTTCTCTCTCTCTCTCTCTCTCTCTCTCTCTCTCTCTCTCTCTTTAACCTCAGGAGAAAATAATGGCAGGATTTTTTACAGCACTAATAAATTTAAGTCACTGACCTCCAAATTATTTGCACAACATACAGTAACTACAGTATAAATGAATAAAAACATGATGTTATTCTTGTAAATATTATTATATTAATTTTGTGTTCATGCTACCCTTACTTCTCCAGTAACTTCAAAAAATACGCGGCTTACTAACTCACTAGCAAGCTAGCTAATGTTAGGTAAGCTAGTTTACTGTATAAATGAAAAGAGTCGGTTGTTTTAGTAGCAAACCGACAGGAATGCTGACATTGGATGAACGTTGTAATTTGGTTGTCCACAATTGGGACATTATTTTTTGAAAGTTGACTTCGATAAAATGGCATTGAGATAATGTTGAATGGATGAGCAAAACATTCTCACTCACTCGTCTTCTGTACCGCTTTATCCTGTATTCAGGGTCGCGGGACCTGGAGCCTATCCCAGGAGGCTTAGGGTACGAGGCAGGCTACACCCTGGACAGGGTGCCAATCCATTACAGGGCACACACCATTGGAAACACCAATTAGCCTAACCTGCATATCTTTGGACTGTGGGAGGAAACCGGAGTACCCAACATGCACGGGGAGAACATGCAAACTCCATGCACACAGAGACGGGAATCGAACCTGGCCGGGAATCGAACCCGGACCACTAACCACCGTGCTAACCACTACACCACCATGCTGCCCCACCCAAACACAACGTTGCAAATACTGTACAACCTCAAAACAACATTGACACAACATCCGGTCCATTAAGTTTCTAACAAGGTTTAGAATTCTCATCAGAGATTAAGACGGATATAACAGCATCCCACACACAGCGTGTGTATCTCAAGTCATTCATCTCTTAGTGTTGTAATGTTGTCTCTCTATTTCATTTTATTTCTAATCTGCATCATACTGTAACTCCCAAATTCCTCTACTGTAATATGGCGTTTTATGGCGCTTGTTGTTGTTGTTTACTAGCCTGACCAGCATGCCCCCTAGTGGCCCAGTGATGTGCACACCGTGGTCCCACTGCAATTTTGCAACATTGTGTTAGGGTCATTTGTTGAACGTTATGTCATCGTCATGTACCCAACATTGTTCTGACATCATTTCATCAATATACTTTCAAAAACAACCTAATACTAATGTTTTTCTGACGACTGCAACGTTGCCAAATTAACGCCACCATAACGTTTTAACAACCAAAAATTCCTACTAGCAAGATAATTAGCGCTCTTGATCATTTACACCAAAAGCAAAAACTTTGTTTGTTTGTTCTTCAGAAACAGAGAATTGTGTTCTCATTCTGGCAAAACCAGTTAACATTAAGTAAACTACATGATGCTATACGATGAAGTTTGCAATTGACTGAATTTCTGCGCGACAAGACATATCACAGATAACATATACACTTATCGTATGTCCTTCCATGAGCTCGCCTGACTGTGAATAAAAATACAAATGACAAAAGTAGAAATCCATATCCGTGGTGGTGTATTGAGTTCATACAGACTCTCATCACTCATCGCTGTGCATGCATGTAACTAGCCTATTATGTGGCTTTCTGTATAATTTCAGCAGTTAACACGTCGAGAGGCATGTCGTACATCACAGACACCAATAAAACACCATTAACTCGTCTTTCTGCTGACGAGGGCCTGCAAAAGCAAACAAACAAAAATCTAGTTTCCATTCCTGTTTAATTTGCAAAACATGACACGTCTTCATGCCTCTCGATTCCGGCAGCTGAAAAATTAAAGCATTGTTTATTATTTTTTTCTATCAGCACGGCGTGTATCTTCACGTTAACTCATTTCTCTGTCCTAAGTGATATTTATTTGTGCGTGATGTAAATCAACAGCCAGTGTAAACAGTGTCAGCAGTCCAATTTGATTTTATGCCACGCTGGATCGAGATCTATCTCCCTCTCCTCCCTGTGCAGTCGGACTGTCCAAAACGCAATTCATTTGCCGAGAATTAGTCTGGATGACAGTAATTACACCCATGATTAAATCGATGCGGGCGAGACAGAGCCGGTGTGTGTCATTGCGATGTCCTTAAACACCAGTCCGGTGCAGCTGATTCAGCTCCTAGTCACAGACAAGCCCCAGATTTTTTTCTTTTTTCTTTTTTTCTTTTTCTTTCTAGAGGACGGATTATTAGGAATCTGTCGCCCTCGTTCTCAGCGTTAACAACGATATCTATCAAAGTGAGCAAATTAAACTATAACTGAAGGCAGTTAGATAATGAACTCCTTCATTTAGCCTTACAGACTCGTTCTTTTTTTTTTTTTTTTTTTTTTAGGTCACTACGTACAGTGGTAATGTTATTGCGTTTGTACCTAATTGCAATTCTGATTGGTTGATCAGTTTTCTCTAATAGCAGCGTGATATGACATGAATCACAGGTTTATATTAATGCACAAACTTTAATACTTACATTTAATAATCTACAGTAACAACGTGCACATACACAGCTGGGGAAAAAACATGATAATCGATGATAGGCTGAAGTTTTCTGTTTTAAATTTATGGAAGAGGTCTCCAGTTTCAGAGGTAAGGCTGTAAGTGTAAGTTGGATAGTTTTCATGCTTTGCCAAAAAGCTGCATGTTTTTGACCTTTTAACTTCAAGAGAAAGAGAAAAAATATATCTTCTGGAAAAATTGTGATCTGCATTTGTATAAGATGCCATGCTTTTTTATTTTTCTATTAGCTTCAATAGGCAGAAACAAGATGGATTTGTGGATGTGTCACAACATTAACTGTAATAATAATAAAAGTAATAATAATAATTTTGTGTTAAAAGCGAATGACATTTACAGAAGACTTCAAACGGTGATGAGACTCTTAGCCTGAGTAAAACATTTGAATGGCCATACATCTGTAAATGAAAATCCCAGCTTAAGTGGCTCGGCATCCACTGCAGTCATGAACATTCAGCGAGTGAAATGCCTGATCCTTAAAAAAATCTAAGGATAACTTGTGGAAGAGATGCATCTGTCTGTGGGAACTGTACACGAAATCATCTACAACACCGCAGGAACTCGGCTGGGAGTTTTTGCCACATCCCCCGTACCTCGCTCCAAGCCATTTCCACATGTTTGGGAACATTAAAGGAGTTCCTGGGAGGCCAGCAGGCAGGCAATCTTATCAGGCGTACTGAGAAAATGTTTTATCGTGATTTAACGTGCATTAGTGCAGCAGCAGATTATACGGTGTAGAGAAATAAAGGTAGTGAACTTGAACACAACTTGTAATAATAAATTTTTATTTATAGAGCCCTGGTCACATGGTCACAATCTCAAAGATAAATAGATAAATTTAAATGTACAGTAAATGGACATGTTTGGGAGATTGTTTAAGCAAAATAAAACACGTAACAGTAACTTCATCTCACCACCCAGCCATTGATTATTTTCCCATAACAGCGAAGCGCATTGTGTTCATCCCCTTGCGTAATACACGTCTAAGCATTGCTCTGTATTTAACAGCATTTAAAAAGTGCTCAGTTCATCCCAGAGCAGAGCTCACATATCACATCGCTCTGCAGAGACCCATTCAGACGCTCTTAATTGTCACGGCATTTGCAGAAACGCCTCCGAGCGGAGGAAAATGTACATTTTGTTGTCTGCAGCTGTGATATTTTTTTATAGTCATCCAATTACAAATTGCTGGGCCTCATTTACTATCCCGTCTGTATAAAAGTTTCAAAATTCAATTAAAAAAAAGTGCTGAACGTGACGACTTCATGGGACAACCAGGAACGGCTTGCTCGTCCTCGAGTGTGTGAACTGCAAAGCGAGCACTTTTGCAGACTTCAGGGAGAAATGCTGTATTCAGGATCATTGGGTTTTAGCTGATCTGTACAAATAGAAGTGTTGTTTTTGTTTTCTTTTGCTTTTTTCCTGATGATAATCAACAGATGCTGATGCTGAGTTTGGTTTTAGTGTTCGTATAATTATGCATATGTTTCCCCGAGGTGATATCTCATCTCAATGTGCTGTTCATTAGTTTTGTGTGGATAAAAAGTACTGAATGCAGGGCCATGTTTCTGAGTGTTTGATTCTTTTTGAAAATTTTATTCCTTAGACATAAATGCTGACATAAATGCTGCCTGTTTTAGTATACAGTATACAATGGCTTATTGGTTAACACTGTCGACTTGCACCTCCAGGGTCCAGGTTTCATTCCCGCCTTCAGTTCTGTGTGCATGTGAGCTTGCATGTTCTAAATACATAAGGAATAAACCCTTGTCTGTCAAACAACATGGTGGTGTGATAACAAAGTCCAATTTTGCATGACATGAAAAAAACATGAACGACCATGGAATTAGAAGTGGTGTCCAAACTTTTAACTGGTAGTGGAGACTCCTTTTACCTTTCGTGTGGTTATATGAGCATTAATTTGAAATCAACTTCTTAAATGATTGTTATGCAAATCAATCTAAGCCCTTTAGTGGCTAACCTTTGCTTCTCTTTGCATGGATCTGAGTGTGGGTCCTACTGTAGCTTCTTTCTAATTCTGCTACCTCCAGGCGGTTTTGAAACCAGGGTAAAAAAAAAAGCAGTGCCAGGGGAAAGGACACAGATGTCATGTTACCGGGGCAGCATTAGAACACCTGTGACGCGGTGATACATATAGTTAGACATTCCAGCGGTGTTACCGTCCATTTTCATTGCTCGTGGGAAGCCTCTCGTCCAATCAGATTACTCGGTCAGGACTAACTGTTGTATAATATCTAATAAGAAAGTTTCTGGATAAATGTAGTAGATTTTGCCAGACACATCAATTCTGATGTAATGTTTATGAGCCTGTGTGTTGGCAGTACAATAAATCACGCTGAGCAGATTAAACAAAGATTAAACCTTCTACTAGTTCTACACACACATACACACATTTATTCTCAGCACA
The DNA here is from genome assembly GCA_030014275.1 of Clariallabes melas. Classification (NCBI taxonomy): domain Eukaryota; kingdom Metazoa; phylum Chordata; class Actinopteri; order Siluriformes; family Clariidae; genus Clariallabes; species Clariallabes melas. The sequence continues at coordinate 22,002,095 of JAQMYI010000014.1, forward strand.
TTGTCTTCAGCTTATTAGGCGGAGAAGCATCCCGTTTTCTCAGCCATGTCGTTAATGCCACTGGCCTCATCCGCTCCTGTCCGACTCTGAGCCACATTGCTATTGTGGTGACTTGCTTTTAGCACTATTATTTGTCAATTAAAACTACTGCCAGCTTTTTACTGCATGGCTCTCAAAGACAATGAACAAAAAGAGTTTTTGAATAGAGATTTCGGGTCTCTTAAATATATCCTTACCACAAAATGTTGCCAAGTCGACGACACAGACATTGTGTAGGTTGTGTTTTATCAGTAGCTCTCAAAACATATATACTGTACATAACATACTGTATATAGGGCTCAGGATTGTGCAGTAAAGAGTGACATATCCTTTTTTTTTTTAAGTACAGCATAGGCAATATGATGAACTGAATTTTATTTCATTTTAACCAACTATACAAACATGAAAAAGGAACAGCACAGATGCACATAATCACATGTTTTTTTTAAAGTTGTTTTTGGTTGTTTCCATGACCTATGATAATAATATGAAATAATAATAATAATAATAATAATAATATTCTCATTTTGAATATACTCCCATATTCCAGTCGAGGTAATATAAGTATAGTCGTATAGATATACTTTCTTTAACACACAACACCAAGGCTTTCATATAAGCAAAACGCTTCTTGTTTTGATGCCGAGCGTCACGTGATCACAACTGAGCCAATGGTTTTTCTCTCTCTTGCGCGGCGGAATTGTGGGTAATCGTCTCCCCCGCTGGGTCTTAGTGCGCGTCTCTCACTGGTATAATCAACATCCGTGCACGCGTGTACTGTTTACTATAACACTGTGACCACGTGTATGTAAAACACATTTTTATTTTATGTTTGTACTGTAAGTGTGTGTGTACTGTTTCTTACAACACACGTGTGTGCGCGCATGTAAAGCAAAAGAAAGTCTCATTAGAGAGGTTAAAGATTAATTTTCTCCCTCTCTGTCGTTATGTGTGTGCGTGCGTAATTTGACACCTAGGGTCACACCTAGTGTGCCCCTTCACACACACACTCTCGCCTTTACGCCCCCCACCCCCTCACAGCTTCAGACACACACACACTCTCTGCTCTACACAGAAACACTGCTCTGTCGCGATTCTTTTCAAAGATAGAGTGCAGGTTAATTTGTTTGTTTGTTTTACTTTACAGCAGTGATTCGGTTAGGATGGGCTCACGCGAGTGTCATTAGCGATGTTCCTTGCTAATTTTTCTGACAAAACTGTTTTTCCGTTAATGTGCTTGTGTAAAATTGAAATAAGAGAGGAGAAAGGTTTACTGTGTAAGATGAGAAGGGGGAGGCTGATTCCTCCTCTTACTTCACACATATACACAAATACACACACACACACACACACACACACACACACACACACACACACACACACAGCGCCTGCGCGCATAAACTGAAACACTTATCTATCGGGATTTATTTGTACTTTGTTTTAAAGGTAAAGTGTAGGTTAATTTGTTTTATTTTTACTTAATATATTGTATTAATAATTTTATTTATTTATTTTTTTGGGCTGTGGAACGAATAATTTGAGTTTCCCTTATTTAAAAATTTGCTTTGATTTATGATCATTTTGATCATTATGCTCCTAATCCCAGGTTCCACTGTGTGTATATATATATATATATATATTAGTGGTGGGCATAGATTAATTTTTTTAATCTAGATTAATCTCACTGTAA
>JAQMYI010000014.1:22073056-22084829 GCA_030014275.1 Clariallabes melas
ATTCACTTTTGCCGGTCAGTGTTTGCACAGGTGGTTTCGTCACAGGGATGTCACATGCGTTCTCCAAGAAAACCAAGGTAGCGTCATCATAAACCTGCATGTCATACTGTGAGCATCTCACCGGTGTTCCTCACCGAATGTAACAGTAGGCAGCGTTGTGTATGGCAGAAACGGGTACGTCGGGCCGAGCTCATAGTGATTGAAACCCCGGATCAGACTTCAAAGCTTCTACAAAGATGACGCATATGACGAGCAAATGAACCCCTGAATCTGACTGTGATGCGTCTACAGAGACATGTACAGAGACATTCCATGCATACATACGCAGGCAGAAATTTTGGAGCAATGTTAAATAAACGTTTTTTACCGGAGACTTTATTATTGCAAATGTGCTGAGTAGGAATGGGAATCATCAGGGTACCTAGGTGCCGATTCCATTTGTGTTGCTATTCTTAATTATTCTAATTATGTATTGCATATCACATACTGTATATGGGATGTTAACTTGTCAGGATTCTTGTGTGACTCTGACATTAGGTCATCTCTCAATCATACAGCATCAAATTTATTCCTAAATATTTTTATCATTTGCAGTGTTCAATAAACCACATCATGATCTGAAAGGTAAACGCAAGAGAGAGAGAGAGAGAGAGTGAGGAATAACATCTAGCGTAACGCTCCTTCCTTCTATAACTATCGCTGCCGCAGTGTAGCGCATCTCCACTTCCTCTAATGACACACATTAGCCGTTCGGCCTGGGAAGAGACAGTGATGAAGCTCTCCTAGGAAAACAAACATGCGGTCGAAGATCTTTACCCGAACTCAGGATCATTTCCATGGTCGTTTGGGATTATTTATTATAAACATTTATCAGATTGCAATAATGTGCTCAATAAAGCAGGGCCTGGTTTCACCCTCGGGGCCATCTCTGACCGCGCTAATTACACAACACATCTCACTGATTAGCTCTGGGATTGATCGTGTTGATCAGTCCTATAGGACTGGGGATAAAAAGGGGGTGGGGGTGCGAGGTGGAGGGGCAACCAGGCACAATTTAGAAGCCCCATTTTCTCTCATCTCGATCATTTAGTAAGAAAGTCTTCAGTCTCCATCTCAATAATGGATTTTTTTTCACTTCCCAAACAGGTTTTATTTCCATCCGAGCCATAAAAAAGCAAAATAGAAGCAATTGATCCATGTGACACGAGAAAGCACTTCGGCTGTCCTTTTGACACGGCAGGGACAGAAAACATTTTCACCACGCATTCGCTAAAAGCCTATGTGAAACGATTCTCAGTTTAAAAGGACAAGCTGTAAAAACACATGCCATCAAATGCTCCCGTGAGCCATATTCACTTATTTTTATTGCAAAATGTACAACATGATTGGCATGACACCTGAAACGTTTTAGAATGATGGGCAGCGTGTGCATTTTTACACACGCTGTAATTTTTTGTTTGTTTGTTTAGCAGCTAACAATTAACATTGCTTTTACAAACAAAGAACAATTAAGGGTTTCGCGTAGAACTTGTCTTTGCTACAACCACACTAGCAAAAAACAAACAAACAAAAAAAAACGCATTATTAAAACCTGGAAGGTTAGTGGTGAACCATTTTCTTTGAGGAAGAAATGTGGTCAGAAAAATAAACATGAACATGAAAATGAACATGATGGGAGATCACTTAAACGTTTGGAGAAATAAAAAATAAAAAAAAAACATTAGTGAAAATTAAGAGCAGGCACAATGCGAAAATAACTCAAAGGATTGGGACTAAACAATCGTGTAGGCTTAAGAAAGCTAAATTTAAGGTTTAATTTGCTAAAGAATGGATTGTGGAGCATTGGGAAAAGGCCAAATGGTCTGATAAGTCCAGATGATATGTATGATCCTGTATGATCTGAATGTACTGTTTTACCAAAAATGGATTTTCTCTTCCTTGATGGATTGGATTACAAACTTAAATAGTTCTTTTGATTATGTAAAGCTGCTTTGCGACAATGTCAATTGTTAAAAGCGCTATACAAGCAAAATTGAATTGAATTGGCGACCACAGAGTCCAGACCTTAACCACATTGAGAATCTTTAGGATTTGATGAAGAAGACTTTCAGCAGTGGTCCGTCATCAATACAAGATCTTGCAGAGAAATTAATCTGAAACACTAGGGTGAACAAATGTTGTGACCTTGCACAAGCTTCTTGAAATGATGCCACGGTGGCAATCAAAGCAAAATGTGGTCTAATTAAATATTATAGTATGCTACTTTTTTTTTGGCCAGGCAGTGTATCTTGGTACTTGGAACACTAAAAGGTCAGGGGTTCAAGCCACAGCTCCTCCAAGCTTGAGCAAAGCCCTTAACTCGATCTGCTCTAGAGATGCCGTATCATGGCTGACCCTTCACTCTGCTTCCTACCTGGAATGTGTGATGAAAGAATTTCATCATGCAGTAATGTATATGTGACAAGTAAAGACTTGTTCTAGTTCCAGCTCCAGATTACCAACCGTTCTGTACTGTGCTACAGGGAAAAAACATTGTGAATAATGTTCCATCTATCTCTGCTTTGGGTTGGGGTTTCAAGTGGGGAAAAATATTTTTTTAGAAAGCTAAAGAACCCTTGAGGTTCCTTTTTTTTGGTGTGTAGAGTGTCAGTAATTATTGTCTACTGAAAAACTCAGTTTAGCTAGGTATTTCACATACTCTTAGAGTTCTTTAAGGGTTCTTTGTTGAATGATTAAAGGTTATTGGTTCTGTCTGAGAAGGCACAATCGGAGAACCCTTAAGTGTCCTTTCTACATTTTCTGGATAGTTCTACCTCCAAATTAGTCATCATTCTGTACAGTCCTGTGAAATGTATTACTGTCCATCCTAGAGAACTTTTGAATTTTAACCCCTTAAAGATAGAAAGTAGAAGGATTTCCTTATGAGACAGGGTTTCAGTAAGTTAAGTTTGCAATTTAAAGCCCAAATTATTGATCATTATTTTTCTTTTTATTGTGCATAGAATAACAAGGATCCTGTGAGTTTTTTTTCATGTTTGTGGTGCACTATTCAATGGTCAATTGGAAAATTTTAAAAAGCATTCTTAGAAACCCTTCTGATATTGTCTTTAAGGGTTGCCACAGTGGAACAACCAAACAACCCTTAAATATTTGAGGTAGAACCCTACCCCAAAGGGACTTTCGTTCGGAGAAGGTTTCAAGTATAAAAGGCTTTATAACGCTAAAGTCATTAACCACATGAAGAACCCTTGAGGAACCAGTAACCGTACTTGTCATTAGTTAATGAGCTTGAACTGTTTTTCCGCCTCCAAGTCTTTTCACTGCAGCGTTTTTCCCCAGCATGCTTTTAAAACATGGCTGGATGTTGAAGTTTGACGGATCCCTCCAGCGACTGTTATCTTCACGGTCACCGCAGGTCGCCGGTTAGCGCTGAGACGAACGATCTGAGTGCTGCGGCACAACAATAATTGCCTTTCCTGACGATTTTGTGTCATTATTGTTGCAGGAGTCAACACCTGAAAGCCAATGAAAGCGAGAACAAAAAACGAAAAACAGGATTGGCGATGTGCGGAACGAAAGAGTGTTTCAAGGACGCTTTCAGAAAGCGACTCTGCAGCGATGTGAGGTCATTTCTGGCACCGCAAGTCAGGGGATCCACGAGTGAAATGCGTCTCTATGATGCACTCCTACGCCTTTCTTTTGATTCACTCAGGTGTATAGAATCCAAAGTCTTGCGAGGTGTACAGGATGTCACAAAACATCTCCACACACACAGAGAACGAACATAATGAAGCGACCACATGCTTAACACCTTAAGTCTGAACACAAGTCCATCATGAGTGGGAAAGATCACACAGTGTGTGACATTTTACCTGTGCATTTAACTTTAAATAGACTCACTATTCATTTCATTGTAAGACTTGTTTGGGGTCTCAATCTCGCTCTTATTCTCCTCCAAGTTATCATCCATTTGTGTTAAGTTAAAAGTGATACTTTCTACTTTTACAGACAAAAATAACCAGAATTTTCTTTTGGGATAGTTCCACCCACCACCCACCATCTCTCTTGCGCTGCGGAATTGTAGGTAATCGTCACCCCTGCTGGGTCTTAGTGCGCGTCTCTTACTGGTATAATCAACATCCGTGCGCGTGTGTACTGTTTACTATAACACTGTCATCACGTGTGTGTTCGTATGCGTGTACAGTACGCGTATACTGTTTATTATATATGCGTGTAAAGCAAAAGAAAGTCTCATTAGAGAGGTTAAAGATCCATTTTCTAACTCTCTCTTTCTCTCTGTATCAGCCTGCCGTTGTGTGCGCGTCATTGGACACCGTGCCCCTTCACACACACAACCATCCTCCTCTCGCCTTCACACACACACTCACTCCTCTTCCTCTCGCCTTCACACACACACACACTCCTCTTCCTCTCGCCTTTACACACACACGCACACTCTCTGCTCTACACAGAAACACTGCTCTGTCGCGATTCTTTTGAAAGGTAAAGTGCAGGTTAATTAATTTTTTTTTTTTTTTTACATTACAGCAGTGATTCCGTTAGCGTGTTATTAGCGATGTTCCTTGCTAGTCTTTCCGTTAATGTGTGTTTGTGTGAAACTCAAATAAGAGAGGAGGATGGTTTACTGTGCAAGATGAGAAGAGGGAAATGGGAGAGGCTGATTCCTCCGCTCCTCTTACTTTAGCTTCCCACACATACACAAACACACACACAGCGACTGCGCGCATAAACAGAAACACTTATCTGCCGGGATTTATTTTTACTTCATATATTGTATTTATTATTATTATGTATTTATTTTTTGGGCTGTGGAACGAATCATTTGTGTTTCCATTATTTCTTATGGGGAGATTTGCTTGGGTTTACGAGTGTTTTGAAATACCAGCTTCCGGAGCGAATTATGTTCATAATCCAAGGTTCCACTGTATTAAGTTTTTTAATTTAAAAAGGAACCATAAGTAATAAAACAAACCCATGGAGTATAGACAATGTGATGCTCTTCGTTTTTTTTAAATTATTATTTATCTTAGAACATGGTAATGTAAGGTTTGTGTGAGCAGCCTTCAGAAGTTGAACTAAAACTTGGTTGAACTAAAGCTTTTTTGTTGCTCTTAATTCAGACCACTACTATTCAAAAAGAAAAATTCTTTATTTAAAACTGAGATGTATTTTAACAACGTCATCCTTGTAACGACAAGGAAGAACAAAAACAAATGGGCATGTCAATATTTACAGAAACAAAACAGGGCGAGGGTGAAACCAAAGATGCACAGACAAACCAAACCCCAGTTGTGGAATACTGCAAGTGTCCATTATTATAATTTTTTCTTGTAAAGCCAAGCATTTAAAAAAAATAAAATAAAAAAAATTCTCGGCGGTATATGACTGATATGTTCATCTGGGAACCCGGCTCCGTCTCATTCTCATAAACTCATCTGGAGACACGGCTCAATTAATGAAAATGACTCTTAACCATATGCGTTCTGGTAGGTTCAGTGTTTGCGTTATGACTTGTATGGAAAAAAAAAAAAGGAACTGTACAAGAAAATGGTGAGATGCGTTTGTGTTCTCCTTTTCCTCCCTCTGATGAAACTTGGCACAGTCAGGAGAGCGGTGTCCGTTCGGAGACATGATTATGAATGAAGAAGGGAAGCGTTGAGGATTTCATAGACGGTCTCAAAGATTTCGGAGAGACCTGCTATAGCGAGCAGGGAGGAGTGAAAAGGCCACAGCAGAGAGCTGAAATTTTATTTCTCTGCATTATGTCTGAGAGAGAGAGAGAGAGAGAGAGAGAGAGAGATGGATGGAGAGGCAAATATGACAGGATGAAGAGAAGACTGAAATGATGAGGATGTGGAAGGGGAAAGTGTCTCTACACTGCTGAACGGCGTCTGATGATGAAGGCACCGCGCTGGAGCTGACCTAAATAAATCCTCATCTTCGTACTGTCGCTGGTTTTCCTCACCCAGATCTGCAATCGAAGCACATGCACAATTATTATTAGTTATAGGGATAACACAATTTTTTGATGTTATAGGAAAAATAATCAACACCGCCGCAACCGCTATGTCCACCTTTCCCTCCACTATAACACCGGTACGCCTCCTTGTGTGTTTAACAGCATGAAACATTGACCCGTTTCCTAATCTGTCTTTAACACACAGCTCTCCGACAGATGCTTTTCATTATTCACTTTATGAGCGTTTGATGGGCCATCAATCATAATCCCTTTAATAACGAACGTAAAAACAAATCATGTTCCAGTCTCCTGAGTAGCTTGTGGGTTTTGTTCACACTGCTGTGATTAAGGTGCGGTTATAACCAGGCTATTTACCCTCCAGCGCATAGAGCGCAGGCGTTAAAGCAGCGCTAGGGCATTATTCATGTGAGAGGAAAAAGAAATTCGGGTTACAAGCGTTCATCAGTGCTTGAATGCTGTTTACGAACATTCGTCTAGCTCGAGTCTACTAAAAGTCTTCATATCAACCACCAGATCATAAACCCTTATTTCTATTCATTCAAAAAAAGGATTTTTCTCTTCACTCTCTTGGGCGTCAATAGTCCATAAAACATAAGCATTCTGAATTCTGAGCTCTCTGCTTATTAGTCTGTTGCTGCTATTGCATGGTTTAAATGAAGCTTAATACTTTAAAGATGCAATACATGAATTTTTTGAGAAAAATGTATTTGAGTGTGGAATGTGTTTTATGTTTATATGGGCCTCTGGTCAGACGTTTTATACACAGGAGCAAAAATATATATATAATTCAAACATCAAACTCATCTACATACACGTTTAATCATAATGAGAAACTAGGGCTGGACAATAATTCGATATCAATATATATCTCGATATAATTTTTTTCAATAACGGTGACACGATTTTTAAACACATTTCCGATATTTCGATATACATTTGAATATATTAGCCAACGGTTTTTCTCTCTCTTGCGCTGCGGAATTGTGGGTAATCGTCTTCCCTGCTGGGTCTTAGTGCTCGTCTCTTACTGGTATAATCAACATCCGTGCACGCATGTTCTGTTTACTATAACACACTGACCACGTGTGTGTGAGAAACATATTTAATTTTGTGTTTGTTAGCGTGTTTGTACAGCGCGCGGATAAAGTAAAAGCAAGTCTCATAGAGGGTAAAGATCCATTTTTCCTCTCCTCTCGTGTTTCGCGACAAAGCGGAGTTTTTGTGTAAGGCAGAGTGTGTGTGTGTCTATGTGTGTGCGAAGCCGAAAAGTGTGTGTTTACCCGAAAGGAGTTGGGGGTGGGAGGGGGGCTGTAAAGTATATTGTGATATAAATTTTTGCCATATCGTCCAGCCCTATGAGAAACCTAATCTTTATTTATTTATTTTAATAAAATTTAATGCACATTTAAACTAGAATTATCTCGTAATATATTACTAAGCGTATGGTGCGTATCAGGTGATTTTAATCATTTCTACACACTTGATAAAGATTTATTACAACGTCTCACCATTCCCACAGATTAAAAACTCTCAGCCAATTTTTTTTTTTTTTTTACTTTTTGGGTTTTTAGTTTTTGTGTGCAGGAAGAAACCAAGCCAAAATAATTCCGATCCAGTTTCAGGAACCGGATTGATGCTTGTGGGAGCAGCCCATGAGACATCGGGATCAAGTTTGCCTGTGCGCTGTAGTCCATAGAATAAACCCGAGTGATTAGATAGCGATTAGTCAAAGCAAGCGCCCGGATTGCAGCTTCGATCCGCCTGTCTGAAGAAATCGCTCACCGGGACGAGCCGCTGATGTTACCTTTGGACAAATCAGAACACAAACCTCGCTGGTTCCTACAGAACTGATGACGCAGCTGATCTTGGTGTTGTCCTTCGACTCCAGATAGATGGCCTGACTCTTATGGTACCTGCAAAGAAGAAGAAAACATAATTAATAATACATTTAAATTGTTACTTTTACATCTCATGTTGATTCTTCAAAATTAATCACGCGGCTTTATCGGCACCACAGATTTCATTTATCTGCGAATAAAATGCCAACACAACCCCAAACCTGACACACAATTTTTCATTTTATTTAAACATCACTGCAAGACTCGAGTCAAGATATAAAGTTTTTTTAGACTTAGAACTTAACCTCCTCCCATCAGAAACACATCAGTGCAACTAGCATCGTTTTAAACCCATTTAATTCCCCCCAAGACTGGGGCAATTAGGCTTAGTGCTGTAATTAAATAACTATAACTCAGGGCTGAACGTTAACTTTTTTTTTTTTAACCATGGAGTGAAGCGCTGGGGCTTATAAAAGTTGCAAGTCATGCCATTAAACTATAATTAAAATGTTAAGCCTCCTGGTTAGACGTTACACTCACAGACTGAGAACTGATGTGGTAATCAATCTATCAAGAAAAAAAAAATAATAAATGCTGTGCTATTTAAATCATAATCACAGAAAATATGTTTATTAAATATATATTTTTGTTTTGTTAACTTATTTTTTTTATTTATTTGTAATTAGCTTTGCTTACTGTTGGTCTATTTTCTACGCACCAACACTGCAGACGTTATACAGTATATGCAAATAGATCGATATTGTGTTAAGTGAACAGTTTTTTTAATCTCAACTTTTACTGACACGGATATTAATATATAATTTCCTTTCTTCTACTTTCATATTCATCATTATTATACACATTATATATCACACTTGGTGATGGTTTGTGGGATTTCAGAAGAGATCTATCGCCACCTGGTGGATCATGTGAGAAGGACAGGCTTTCGATTCACTGAATATAGTCTTTGGTTTTTTCGTATTAAAAATCTTGAACAAAAAATTATCCCTCGTTTCATTTATCAGTTTTTTTTTTTTTTTTTCAAAACAGTCACATTATGCTCAGTTTTTTTTTTCCTCTGTGCCATTTGGATAAAATGTACCAAAACATTTTTAATAAATACATATTAGAAACCACCCTCTTATCCTGTTCAGGGATGCTGGAGGTCTGGAGTGTATCCCAGGGGCCTCGCGATGTGCCAACACAGTTTGTTAATCCACACAGTGGCCTCTTAATCATTCAAGCATTAAACACATCTAACTTAATGCATGACCCAGTGAGAAACAGGTGCAGATGATGACAGATGATCAGGTGATTAGTTTACTGCTGATGCTGAATGCTGAGTGTTTGGAACAGACGAGAGGGGAAATGAGGTCGCTGCTGAGGCTGTTACATGAACAAATTTTTTTTTATTGTATCTTTAGGCACTTTGCACCTTTTCACAATAACACATTTCTTCCCGTTTTTTAAAATTTTTTATTAATCTACATCATTAAACTTTATGTAATATGAAGAAATGTGGGGCGTCTCAGGACTTTTGTATGGTCCTGTATGTTCCTGTGCTTCGTGACATTTAATAAATCGCTTTTGTGATGTTTTCTAGCTGGTTGTGAGGTGATTGGTAAAGAGTTTGAGGATTTCCATGCTCAGGGAGAAGCTATGGCCATCACGTTCCCCATTCTGGAAGTGACCATTAAGTACAGGAAACTAAAAGTGGACAACAGCACCACCTTCCAGCTGTTCCACAGCAAGCATCGTAACCTCCGAAACCTGGTTCCCAGGGTCAAACAGGACGGTCGGACCCTCTGGCTCCTTCCTTCTCGGCCCTCAGACTCGGGAACGTACACCTACGTGTTCAGGTAGTCTCCGGAAAACATCGCTCAAAGATATTGATATTCGATAATTTTTGATTGATGATATTTTAACCTTTTACTCAAAAGACCAGGAACATGATTTAAATAAATCTGCTACTGATTTGTCATGGTTTATTTTTACACAAGCTCATAGTTCTTGCCCAATTTAAACATCATAATGAAAGCAGAAGTTAACACTTGTTTATGCTAACTTAATGCTTCCTTAAAAAAATAATAATAATAAATGAAAGTTATTTTCAGTGCACATGTTTGATGTGTGAGGTGTGCATTGTTTTTTGTTTCCTAATGTGCTTTAAGGCTAATGCTAATGCGGCTAATAGCTGAGATGTGCTAATAGCCAGGAGTTTAGGGAGAATGGGGCTGATTGTGTCTCAGCACACACTCGCATCCAAGCTCCGTCAGTTACCATTTTCACATAAAGTGTAAAAAAACAAAAATATTAAAAACAGATTTAGTTCTTGAAATGATCAAAATCAGACTTGGACTGGCAGTTTACAGTAGTTTTAGTTTGGTGTCACTCAGTAGCAGCAATAGACTGTATATGATGATGTAGTTATTAATCACATGACATGCTGATCATTGTTAAAACCCAGAAGTTAATTAGTTTCCTTTCTCCTTCACCTGAAATTATTAGGGTTTATGCATTTTTATGCATTTACTGTATATAACGACAGTTAGTGTTGTGAAACATTCATAAGTCTAGTTTGTTTTGTTCATCATTTAAATTGAAACAAATCTCTAGGTGGAACCTAAGTCCTGACACTGGAGACTCCTTCCATAAACATTAAACAATCATGTGCTTAGGGGGAAACATCACCATATCAACTGTTAGACAATGTTCATGTTAAATAAGTTTTATTTTAATCTGTGTTTAGATTATTATTAGTATTACTGTATATTCCACAGTATACGTATGAACCTGTTGTTGCTACAGAAGCGATAATGTTTAAGAACAAATGCATTACAATAAACCTGTGATTTAAAGCCTACCTGCACTCAGAGCCACGTTTCTCTCTTAGAGAAATGAATCAGTACGTCGTGATCGGTCAGAATCGACAATTAAACAGCACTGGATTATTCTCCAGTTGTACAATGTTATGTAGAGTTTTCACTGTGTATACGCTTCAGTACATTTGCTGATCATTACACTGCGAGTCGGACTGTGAGATTGACTTGAGCTTCTTTTTCTGCATTTAGCAGCAACACGTTCTGCATAACTGGAAGCTTCACTTTGACCATCTATGAAAAAGGAAAGGAAGACATGGCAGTGATGTCACATCCTGTTACTTCAAAGCCAGACAAGGACCTGACCATCGAATGTCCTCACATTAATCATTACAGCAGGCTGGAAAGTCCACGCTGGTTCAAGGTATGTGCTTTGCGGAGAAGACCGAAGACATGTTTAGTAATCAGAAGACGGACAGTTTGTCTAGACTAGGGTTGAGACACGATTCTGCCGAGACTCATACTGGTTGTTTTGTTGGGTCCAGGGTTTTCATGCAGGTGTTCCGTTGTTTAACGGGACTCGTCATGAAATTTGGTCAGGAGACGCTCTTACCATCCGAAACGTTACTGCAGAAGACGAGGGCCTGTACACCTGCCGGCTGACGGTGGTTCACAACAATGCACAGTACAACGTTAGCAGGACCTGGAAACTTCGAGTGTTGTGTAAGATCACAACCTCCAACATTACACGGTTACACACACTGTACACAACACATACACAACTGTTAAAGCATAAGCCTGGGCCAGTGCTGCACTGATCACACAACAGGAAACAAGAACTGTTTATAATCCCATAGAGACAAATGCAATCGCAATCATTCATCATACAGTGTTTATTCTTTATTCTCTATTTTATTCTACCATCTTTGACTTTAAAGCATTTTGGCATGTAAAGAAAAGCAAGAACTCTGATAGTTATTGATGAAAAGCAGCAGGCATGATGATGATGATGATGATGATGATGATGATGCACAGAGGAAGACAGTCTCCATTGTGCACTTATGTGCCCTGTGATGGGTTGGCACCGTGTCCAGAGTGTACTTGGGGGGGGGGGG
>JAQMYI010000014.1:22148195-22175387 GCA_030014275.1 Clariallabes melas
TACCAGTAAGAGATGCGCACTAAGACCCAGCAGGGGAGACGATTACCCACAATTCCGCAGCACAAGAGAGAGAAAAAGCGTTGGCTCAGTTGTGATCACATGATGCTCGGCGTCAAAACAAGAAGCGCATGCGTGATAAATGGTACTCGTAAACCAAGACATGTTCGTTTTCCAAGTCAAAAGTTATTAAAAATCTTTGCTCGTTTTGTGGAACACTCGCAAACTGTTACTCGCAATCCAAGGTTTCACTGTACTTGATTGTTGTGGTCTTTAATTAAATGTTGTTCTTCCAGCTTGCTGCAACGATGGCTTTCTGCTTAGCACTATCACCTTACACGTCCAGGGTTGGGATCTGAATCTCACCTCTAGTCTGTGTGTCCTCCAGGGGCTCTATGGTTAAAGAATTGGACTACTGATCATGTTGATCCCAGATTAAAATCCTTGTGCCAGCAAGGTGCCACTGTTGGTCCATTAGGCAAGGCCCTTAACTTCAACTGCTCTACTGTATAATGAGATAAAATGTAAGTCTTCCCGTTTAATGCCAAATGCCAAATGTAAAAATGTAAATGTCCAGACATAAATTTCCGAATTGACTGTGGTGCATGATTTTGTGTGAGTGTGCATGTGCCTGTGCCACTCCAATGAGTCCTTCATACTTGGTATGCCCCTGCCTTAGCACTAATATCCCTGGGACAGGCTCCAGGTCCCTATCAACCCTACACTATACTGTATAAGTAGCATAGCTGATAGATGAATGAATGAATGAATGAATGAATGAATGAATGGATGGATGGATGGTTATTTTTTCAGCCACCCCCACTAAGAGTTGTCACAGTCGATCAACCAATGTGCACATTCTGATTCTTGGCACAGGTTTTACCTCAGATACCCTTCCTGATGCAACCCTCTCATTTGTTTTTATCCAGGTCTAGGACTAGCACTATGGTTCCCCTGTAACCCCAGTGGCTGATTATGAGGCACTGGTTGGGACATGAACCCAGGTCTTCCATGTTGCAGGCAAGAAGCCTTTTCCTGTCCTGTGATATACTGTATTTCTATAATGACTTTGATGCTAAATGGAGCAAATAAACATTCAGGTATTAGATTTGTGCTGGAATCTCTACTGCACTACATCTCCCAGTGGACTACATCACTATGGCAGACTCCAATTCCCAGCTACCCCAGTCAAGCTCCCCCAATTACTGATTGCCACCTGCACTTAATTACTCACACATAGAAAAACACTTACTGCATAGTATAGAAGATTTTCAATCAAAAGAAGCTGTTGCAGAGTATACATACTGTGTTCTTCCATAACAGTCATTTCTACAGTAATGTTCAAAAGTTAGCATTTATCTTTTAATTCTCTGGGTATTTGTGCTAAAACATATTAAAAATCATCTGATCATAGTGAGTCTTACAACAGTATTAGAAGAATAACAATTTATAACTTTTTTTCCACTGTGCAATTATTTAAAAAAAAAAAAAAAAAAAAAAAAAACATGTAGGCAATACTAAGTACCCCCTTACTGCTTCCACAGGATTTAAGAGGGTAAGTTGCAGCCAGTTGCTGATAATCATCAAGGCTTGATTAATAGATCCTTAAGAGGTGTCCAGACCTCTATAAAAAACTGAGGTTTAGGCAGGAGCATTCAGGTGTCTGGAGCATTCAGGTGTATGTTAACACAATACTGTACCAAGAAGGAAAGACATAAGCAGTGGTCTTAGAGAAGCAATTGTTGCTGCACATCAATTTGGAAAGGGTTATAAAACCATTTTCAAACAATTAGTAGTTCAATGTTCTACAGTGAGAGATTATTCACAAGTGGAAAGCATTTAACAAAGTTGCCAATCTTCCTAGGAGTGAACATCCCAAAACATTCATCTCAAGGTCAGACCATGCAATGCAATGGTTTTTTGGTAGGGTTGCAAAGAGAAAGCGTCTTGTGTCTAAAAAGAACATGGAAGCATGTCTGAGGTTCACAAAACTGCATTTGAACAAACCACAAGAATTCTGGAACAATGTCCTAAATTGAGTTGTTTTTGCCATATTTTATTTATTTGCCAACAGTGCCATATTTAGGGAAACCAAACAGCATTTTAGCAGAAATGCCTCATACCCACTGTCAAGCATGGCAGTGGTGGGGTGATAATTTGGGCTTATTTTGCAGCCACAGAACCTGTGTATCTTGCTGGTATACAACCCCTTTGTATACCAGAATATTCTAGAGGCAAATGTGGTCCCATCTGTCCGACAGCTAAAGCTTGCTCTAAACTAGATCAGGCAACAGGGCAATGATCCAAAGCACACCAGTAAATCTACATCAGAATGGCTGAAAAATGAAACGTCACGGTTTTTGCATTCCCTAGTCAAAGACCAGACCTTAACCCAACTAAAATTCTGTGGCAGGGATTTAGAGAACTGTGCATAAGCAAATGCCCAAAACCTGAATGAATATTGTACAGAGGAATGGGCCAAAAGAAGAATAGTACACAATTATGTAAGAGACTGATAAAATCATACAGGAAATGATAACCTTAATCTAGTGTTGCTAAAGGTAGATCTTCAGGCACTTGAATAGGAGGGGTACTTAGTGTTGCCCACTTTTTTTGGGGGGTGGGGGGGTGGGGGGTGGGGGTTACAAGCATAGCACTAAGCACCACTATAATCAGGTGTGTGAGCATAGTGTGCATGTTGGCATAAATGTTGCCTACATCCATTACCTTCAGTAACACATCAAAAGATAGTAATGTATCGAGTATTGTGACATATAAATTCATAAATAAATAGATACCTGTTGTTCCACATAAACACATAAAATTAAAAGGGGGGGGGGGGTACTAACTTTTGAACATGACTGTATGTGTTTCTTTAACATTGATTATCCTTATGGTTTGACCTTGTTCCTGTTTTTCAGACACTGACCTCAGCCTCACCCTGTTGACGCTGTCCACAGATCACCTGACCTCCAGCCTGTCCCTCGACCTCCGTACTCAAGGTGAAATGCAGCTGCGTCCTACTACCTCATTCTCAGAAATTTAACTTGAACAAAAAGTCTGGCAAGACACAAAATTCCACACAGTGATTACATCTGATTTCCCCAGATTCATAAAAGTGATTGATCCATGGAATTATTCAATCTTTGCTAATGTTATATCAGAGCCAAGTCTCTCTTGCATGCTTTGTTTTTGCACCTTTGAGAGAACGTTCATGCGCTTGTTTTCTTTTTGTTATTATAGTTACGCGCATACAGAAATAACTTGCATTTAATAACACACACACACACACACAGTAATCTATAGTGTATAATTACTCTGGCACGCCATGAAAAGGACACCACACACACTCATACACACACACACATAAAGCCCTTTTGCTTTTTCTTCTTATGGCAGGTGTGTGTGTGAGTGTGTATGTGTGTGTACAGATGATAGTGAAAATATCAGGTGGAAGAAATAAGAACAGAGCAACTTTTATTAACATCCAGAAATTCCTCACGTTTTTAGATAAAAAAAAAAAAACAATTTAATAAGAATAATTGAAACAAGAATAATTGTTCCTTAAAGCATTAAAGGATTTACCACAGCCAAAGACTAAAAGCATCTTTAGAATTCATGTATATATTCATAAAAAAATATTTAGATATGTTTATCAAAGAAAAAACAACTTTGAATAAACTCTTAGTTTTACTCTTAGAAGCTTTTTTTTCCTTCTTCGCCTTAAAAACTGATTTTCTTACTTAAGAATCCAAACATACATCAGATTTTATATGTGAGTGACAAATATATATATATATTTTTTCAAATTAATTGTTAATTATGATTGCAGCATGGATTATTACAATAATTTAAAATATTTTTTAAAAACCTTTTACATAAATACCAGCATGAACTTTATGCTTTTAAGATGAAAATCTGCACTTTCAGTGGAACCTATGTATATCTGATGAAAAGTGGTAATTTGAGAAGTTTGTCAGTTCTGAAGGAAATTCTTAAACCAGTTTCTCAGGACAATACGAGACACAAAAGATGAAACCAAGGAATATATTTGGTAACAAATATTGATTTGAACATACAGTATGTTAGTAATAAAATGAAAATAGAAATATTTAGTAAGACAAACTTGATTTGTGATTTGACTTGATTAAATGAAAAGAAAAATGGCAAAACATGAAAATAACAAAACTAAATGTCTTTTTTTAATCATAATTGCAAATTCAATATAAAATTATATAAAGATAATTTATGTTATGATGTACAGTACCAGTCGAACCAATACTGGATATTTTAAAGCTATGAAATAATATATATGGCATTAAGTAATTAAGTAACAACAACAACAACGACACTCAGTTATTATTTTAAGACATGAAGGTCTTGTGTTGAGTTCATTTGTAAAACCCATCAAGCACCATGATGATGAAACCGTCTCTCACGAAGACCTTCCCAGGAAACATGACCAAAACTTACCTCTCAATTTAGAGTTACAAGCCTCAGAAATCACCAATTAACAAACGGCACCTCGGATTAGAGCCGTTATGAAGTTTTACAGAGCAGAAGTAGCAGATATACATCTCAATATCACCTGCTCAAAGGAGATTATTGTGTATTTTGGATAAACGCCTTCAGTTTTGTTTTACAGTGTAGAGAAAAATAAAAATCAGGAAAGACCATGGAATTAAAAGGGGTGTACAAACTTTTGGCTATATAATAAAATATTGTTAATATTGTGAGCAGCACAATAGATTTTTCTGAGATGACGTGCATATTGCGATTTCTTTTTAAGTGTTGTGAAACTTGTATCTAATTGCTTATTGTATTGAATTTTTTTAATGTGTCTGTGTGTATAAGTCGTATCTCCCACCATATATTTCAAATAACTTCTAATAATTCCATGTTTTTGTTGTTGTTGTTTAAGATGAACGAGGCAATGAACGTGTTTCTGCCCGTGTTTGTGTGTTCAGGATCATCAGTTTAACCGTGATGAAGCTGGTCATCGCTCCGACTTTCGGCTCTCGCCGTCAGATCGTGCTCAGGCTCATAACTATAAAAACCGCGAGCGATTCGCTACCATCAAGTCCGCCTCACTGGTGAGTACGAGCAGTTACATCATGGATGCTTTTCCTCGTCTCCTCTCCTGTCTTCTCTTATCCAGCTCGCTCGGTTTTTCTCTTTGATGTCATCTTTGCACCTTTTTTTTTTTCACCAGGAGATGATGTGTTCTCATTTAGCGGATGATTTATTATTACTTTTTTTTTTTATTATTATCCTAGCCAGAATCAAACTTAAAAATAATGAGTTGAATGGAAGGTTAGGTGTTTTATTATTATTATTATTATTATTATTAATAACAATAATTAATATTAATAATAATAATACAGTGTTTATTGCATTAGCGAATATTAAAGTTACACCTGCAATTCCTAACATTTTGTCATTTACTTTAATGCCACCACAGCGCCAGTGCAGGTTTTTCTTTAGTAATAAATGACAAACAAATTACAGACTCTTGATTAAGAAACAAATCCATTTGAACTTTTTGAGTACCTTCTCAGAACCGCTTCTGCTTTCTTTATAAGGATACGAAGAAAATCCCCCTCCCTACCTCACACACATTCACACACACACGCTTGTGCTTGTGTCTGTTGTCAAGGCAACAGTTTGCGGTCAATAGGCTTATGCTCGTGCTCACGCGAGCCCGTATTGTTCATCAGCCATCATTCCGTCATTGAAACACAAAAGCCTCGTCTGTTTACTTTCATCTCTCTGCCGCTTTCGTGCTCAAAGCCGGCCGTATTTCCACTCCGTCTTTTAATGAAAAGGTCACGAAGCCTTTAATACGCACACATGACATGCATGGTGAGGCCTTAATAACCGTATCTCCATAGATGTCGTAATAATTCCGGTTCGGTTCTCACGCTCACAAAAGCTCACTCGCGTATTGTTTTCTAAATTACACATTGTTGTAATGTTCATATTTTTGGATCAATGGAAGGCGTGATAGTCGATCCCAGAGTCCTTGTCCTATGCGGTGATGTCACCTGTTTAGGCTCCCGGTTTCCTGATGTGTGAGCGCTCTCTACAGGCAGACACACACTCTGCGGCTGTCTGACATCTCAGACCCATTTATCATCTCGGAGAAATTACCCAGAAGTCTGACCGTGCGTCCGTGCTCTAACCTTACTCACGGAGATAACTTCATCTCCTGACTTCTGTTTTCTGTCTGTTTCCGTCTGTATCCTAACA
This sequence comes from Clariallabes melas, assembly GCA_030014275.1. Taxonomy (NCBI): domain Eukaryota; kingdom Metazoa; phylum Chordata; class Actinopteri; order Siluriformes; family Clariidae; genus Clariallabes; species Clariallabes melas. Next base: position 22,154,442 of record JAQMYI010000014.1, read on the forward strand.
AAGAGAGAGAGAGAGAGAGAGAGAGAGGTTCTTTGTTACGGGTTTTTTTTCCCCCGTCTTGTTCACTGGACTGTGGGTTTCTTTGTTTGAGCAGAGAGGAGAGAGGAGGGGGCAATAAAGCATAAGAGGCAGAGAAAAAAAAAACTGGCATCAGATCAGTTTGACTTTAAACGTGTCTTCGTTCTCATTACATGCAGTCCGGGGAGTCGGGTTTGTTTCATAACATCGACATCGTCGTCACCACTAAAACACGACTACTGCTCCTTCAATTATTAGCTATTATACAATTATTAATAAATTACACATTTTTAACCACTTTAGCAGAAAAAGCTTAAACATCCCTCTAATTACGTATCCTCATTTTAAAGTGTATATTCTTGAATATCCGTCTTTTTACATGCACATAATCGTACACGTCATCCTTATTGCAGTACTGGCCTCTGACACATCACGCAGTTTATTTATCATCAGTGTTTTCATGTTTCCCTGGTCCTCGATCACGCTCTGTGTTCAATGTTTAGATCATTTATCCAAAAAAAACAGCACAAGCTTGATCTTAATCCACTTTGGTTTACTATAAAATAAATACAGAAATATTAACACATACTGTATATAGATTTTTTTAAGGTTAAACTGCTTGAAACTATTAGGAAATAGGAGTCTTCAGTTAGAGGAATAAGGACAGACAGATTTCATAAAGAATTCACTTTTATTGCATAATGTTATTACAAAATTCTATTAAAATAATTTTTTTTGTTTGATGGGTCAACAGAATAAAATAAATACAATATCACCTTAAAATGAACAATAAAAATGTCACAAATTGCCAAAAAAAAACTAAACAAAATGTCATTTATTATCAAGAATTTCTTTTAAATGATTGCAGGTTTTTTAAAAACTTTGTGCCGTTATTTAAAAAAAAAAAATTATTTTATGTACTTTTTAAATTTACTTATTTATTCTTTTTCCCCCTTTTTTTCCTCCCTAATTTCCTTTTCATCTAGTTTATTTATTATAATTTTTTTAATTGTACAATTTATTGACCAATTACACACATTTTACATATTTATTTCCTGCTATTTAATCATTCACTTTTATAGTTGGGTTTTTCAATCTAAAAATTTGTCACTCTTGTAAAAAGGGCTATCTACAACTGCTTATTAATAACACTGTACGTCCATCAACGGTCGTGTTGTTCTGTTAGTTTAACTTGATGCTATCCGATAGGTCAAAGGTCAAAGTGAAATAAATTAAACCACTGATGCCTCCAGTTCCCTGCGTGTTTCAGTTCTCTTGAGCTTGGAAGTGTTTCTATGGTCTTTTCTGTTAGTTTTGTGTGAAAGCTGCGCGTGCCTGGTGCTGGGCATTGGGGCAGAAAGCGTGAGGATGAGTGCGGGTACAGTGGGGGTATTGATTCGGCGTGATTAGAAGCGCCCGTGTTCAGCGCGTGCTCATGTGACCGGCCTACTAAACGCCACTCAGGCGGGAGAGAAGAGCTGTGTGAAGGAGCCAGGCCTCTGAGAACCCTCTTTCATCCCGACACACACCTGCCAGAGCTCAGAGATGGACAGAGAGCGAGAAGTGTTTATCCACACACCCCTCTCTCTCTCTCTCTCTCTCTCTCTCTCTCTCTCTCTGGGGTCTGGGTGCACAACGATGTAAAAATGTTCAGGGCTCAGTCTCCATGATCTCGCACGTCCTTTCCTTTGCCAACATGTTTGGCCTCAGGAGCTCAGGTGGGAGTTACGAGAAACTCAACGAGCACTTTGACCTCAATGCGCCCTTCTTCCAGGTTGGTAAGAGTCTTTCAAGACTTTCAGGATTGGCATAAAGGGTTAGATTTCTGTTTCGTAATTCTAAGGCATAATTCTGGAACTAAAGCTTCCTGTAATGTCTTAAAGGTTTGAGACACGTTGAGTCTAAGATTTTTTCTTCCCCCACTGGTCACGACTCGTAAACTAACCTGTAAAAACATGCTGATTTTTCCTAACCCCTTCTCTGGTTTGTAGTGAAGTGCTGTATTATGTTTGACGTTGTATTTATTATCGCATTACTTGTCCTTTTTTACGTCATGCATTAGGCAAGCGTCATGACTGCCGGTTTGATTTGTAGTCTTCATCCTCTGTTTTTTTTTCACCATCACTTTGCTTAGCTGCCGCTGTACAACCGAGACAAACTAATTTTCTCATATTGTGTTGGGTGGCTTTACGTTATCCTTTTAAAAACATGTCTTGATATTGTTGTATTTCTCTCTTGAGAATATTGTAGATATTGAGTTATTCTATAACTTTGGACTTATGCAAGAATTTTGGTTAGTCCTTGTATAAAAAAAAAAAAAACATTGTGAAAGTACAAGGTAAGCGCATTCGGTGTGCGAATTTATTCTTTATTCTTTTTTTTCTTAACTATAAGCTGCGTTCCTTTACATATCCTAGTGACATCATCAAAGGACACTTTAGTTTGTCGAGACACGTCCAGCTACTGTACATGCACCAAAAGCTCAACAGTTGACAAACCAACCTCCACTTCTTATTTTTCTGCCCCTCTCTAGGTGACGCGTCAGATCCACGAACATGAGCAGGAGAACGAGCTGCGCGAGCAGATGTCCGGCTACAAGCGCATGCGACGGCAGCACCAGAAGCAGCTGATCGCTCTGGAGAACAAGCTGAAGGCCGAGATGGACGAACACAGGCTAAAGCTGCAGAAGGAGGTGGAGACGCAGGCCAATAACGCCTACATCGAACTGGAGAAACTCGCCAAGAAGCACGCTATCCAGACCGATAAAGAGGTGAGGAGGACGTCTGATTATATCGTCCGTGATTGTTTTAGATCATTTATACACGTGGGAGGGAATATCAGGACCGCAACGATCATGATGCAACATAGCAAACTGGAAACGTTAATATTGTATATTGAAGTTACTTTTACTTTTTGACGACGTAAAAATTATCTCATACTAATTTATTATTATTTAATTTTTTAATTTAGATCTAAAAAGTCCTACTCTTTTCCATAAAAATTGGAAGAAGTTGGATATGCAAATATTTTGTTTTTAATAGGCTTTTCAGTTTGTTTTATTTATGATTGTGTGCATGTATATTTCATGACCCTAAACCATTATAAAATATATATAAGTAATGAACATTATTTGATAAGTAAATATACAATACATCACAACATTTTACACTAAAGTGGATGCTTCAGATAACCTGAAAAGTAAATTGTAATATAACTATATTTAAAAAAAAAAAAAAAAAATCTTTTTACACTGATGTAAAATAGTAATAAGAAATCTAAAAAAAAACAACAAAAAAAACAAATAACACCATAACAGACAATGAAGGAATATTTACTAGCGTCATCTTTCTGGTGAAAATACCTCACTTAAAGCTAAATGTTACTTGGAATCATTAACTGAATATAACTTAATTGTGGATCACATTGAAGGTTGTACATCCTTTGGTGGTTGGTTGTAATATATAAAGTGTAAATGTTTGTAAAGAATACATTTTATGTTTGAAGTCTGATCTCTAAGTCAACAGTGACATCGTTCATGTTCCTTCTAGTTTGTTGTTAGTACTAAATGTACAAGCTAACTGTGCTAGCTTCATACACTCACGGGAACTTATTGCATGTAGGAAGGAGTGAATGAGGGATTGAAGAAATGGTGCCCCACCCCCAACAACTTGAAAACAATCATTTGGATTTGTAGCTTCGCTTCATTATACCTAATTTGATGAACAATTAATTTAAATGTCACTGAAATCAAGACTCAGTATATATAAGTAAATACACCAAAAGCTCAACAGTTGACAAACCTCCACTTCTTATTTTTCTGCCCCTCTCTAGGTGATGTATTAATAAAAATATTTATTAAAAGGGATTAAAAACATTTATACAGACTTCTTTCTTAGTGGCCTCTGATGTCTGATGACTTTGGGATCCATCTTGGATAACACAAGCCTAAGACGATTTATTTCAATTGGTTACAGTTATTTTGCTCTTCTTTATCTTTTCATATGAACTCTTACGGCGATTATACAGTAAAGCGAAAGCCGAGGTGAAAAGGTCAAAGAGCGTTGCTCGAACAAGAAACGTAACATTGTAGTTAATTTTAATCTTGGTCACTGGGGATAACTGAACAGCCCGTTCATTATTCATGATGCATATGTTGATTCGTGTGCTAATGAGGCGAGGGGAGAAAATGGTGGGTTTGTTTTCGCAATGCTTGACTTGACAGACTTGTCTTCTTTAGATTATAGCACGCTAGAAAGCCAGAAATCACAAGATTTAAATGCCTCACATCTTTGTTGACATACATCTGATTGTATAAGTCAAAGGTCTTAAGTTATGCTCTTTTGAGTTGTAGAATATTTAATAATCTAATGTTGCATAAAATCAGTTTAGATCACTGTGAAGTTATTACAGACTAAAACAGGTTTTTTGGTAAAAACATGTGTCTCCATTAATAGAATTCAATTAGTTATATAGTGCATTTAAGAATGATCATTGTTGCTAAGCAGCTTAACAGAATAAAAAAAATGAGAGATATGAGTTTTAAATGTCTGAAGAAATATGTATGAATTCAAATGATTATATTGTCCCTGATGAGCGAGCCAAGGGCGTTGGTGGCCAGGAAAAACTCCGTAAGGTGACAATAGGAAGAAACTTTGAGAAGAACCAGACTCAACAGGGAACCTATTTTTTTTAGGGCTTCCTGGGCTTCCTTTGTGCTAATGGGACATCTCTGGTCCTTTAGGGCATGACTCCACAAGACCTTTGGTGGTGAGCTGTGGTGTCTGGCTCCAGGACGTTGGCAGAGACTCCTTTGGGTGCTCTGGGTTGTGGGGTGGGGCCTTAGTGGATCAGACTTGTTTGTCCGGTGAATCCCAAGTTGGGATAAAGGGAGTTTGGAGGCCACTAGCCCCTAGTCCTTACTGTCGCGTTGACTTTTTCAGCATTTTGTGCTGCATTGGCTTTTCTGTAAGATCAGATCAGACGATCAGGGTAACCATGATCCTTTCACCAGTTTACTGGTATATAATTGATAATCAGTTTTGTTCTGTTTACTGGCTGATTGGTGTATAATCTTTGTAATATACATAGGTTAAGCTGTCACTTGAAGCTTTCTGAAAAATTTAAATATGAACAAGAAAAAGTATGAAGGCGTTGTTTAATTAAAAGAAATCGTAATCATGGGTAAATTTCTGTGGTGTTCGAAGAGTCCCCTTGTTGCTGGTGATTTTCCCATACCAGCACAACACCAAATGTGTGCGCACATATTTAGATTGCTTTCATGATAGGAAAAGCAAACGTCCTTGGTTTCATCACTTAAAACGTTGGAATGCAAACTGTGAAATGCCATTGTGAAGCCTGTGCGGTAATATCTTCTGACATTCCCGTGGTTAACATCGATTATTAATAAAAAATCGTTTCTTTTCATAACGATGAGGATATCGAGTGCTGTGTTAAACAAAACCTCTCTCCTGTGGTTTGTGGTCTTTTCTAGATGAAGACGACGTCAGCAGATGAGAAGAAGTTCCAGCAGCAGATTTTGGCTCAGCAAAAGAAAGAGCTCACCAACTTCCTGGACAACCAGAAGAAACAGTACAAACTGTGCAAGGAGAAAATTAAAGAGGTGCTGTTTATTTTCAACTCTGTTCACAATCCTCTATTAAATATTAATAATAACGGTAAAGCAAACAAATGTGTACTGTATTCTTGACTCCAGATAGTCAGCTTCAGCTAAATAGCTCTAATGTTCACAGTTAGAAATGTTTAATAAACAGAGAAAGTTGGAAAATCACACAATTAACATTCACAGCAATTATTTGAGGCTTTTATTTATGCTTTATAGTCAGTAAAACTACATCAAACGATTAATAATACTAATATTTAGAGAGAGCACTTATTTGATTCCGATGGGTGTCCGTCTGCTAGCAGCTAAAAGTGGAGGATGCATTGTATATCAGCAAAGAACGGAAAAAAACAAAAAACAAATTATTGGTCAGATTCTTTAGCAAATTATTTGGAAATTTTGATTTAATTTGATTTTCTTGTTAGAGTAATTGAATTTATACTTAATAGTTTGTTAAATTTGCAAGTGATTTTTGTGAGAAAGCTCGGCTTTATGCAAGTCATGATTAAATTATTCAATCCAACAACAATAAGTTACTATAGTAAGGTTGAGACTCTGATCAGAGAGTCAGGGCTTCAAACCCTGACACTTCTGGGTTTCCACAGTTAGGCTCTTAGGCAAGGACCTTAAGATGCCCAATATAATACCAAGCCACTGGAGATGCAAGGCATTCTCAGTGCCAGTCCCAAGCCTGGAGAAATTGGTGGGTTGGGACAGGAAGGGCATAATTAGCTTGGGGTGAATGATCATGATGTGGGGATGCATCTCGGACTGGGACCAAACATGCTGTGAAACACAGTGAGGCAGAAACAGAGAGAATAAGTTGAGTGACATCAGAGTAAGAACGGTATAGAAAAGAATAGAAACGGACCAAACACTGAGCCTTGTGGGACACTACAAAAGTGAAGAATCAGCATGAAGCAGATGTGAAGTCTGTCCACACCATCTGTAAGGACATGTCTCTTCAGAGAGGAAGCATAGGTTGTATAGAAAGGTACAGAATTTAAATTGGGCCATGCACTGAGCCTTGTGGGACACCAGATGAGAATCTGCATCGAGCTGATGTAGATCAGCAATTATTTATTTAATTTATTTATATCTGAGAAGCTTAGTTACATTCAGACTGACTTGGGACTTAGAGGTCATTCGTGGAAAGAACGATAACCAAGGAGATGGAACACCAGAGATTCAAGAGCGTTTTGAATAAAGGAGAGATGCGATTCCAGTTCGAAGTTGCTGCTGTCCAAGATTAAAGTACTCTGCATACTGAAATTTGTTCCTCTATTTCTTTCTCTCTCTTTAGGAAATGAATGAGGACCACAGCACCCCGAAGAAGGAGAAGCAGGAGCGTTTATCAAAGCATAAGGAGAACATGCAGCATTCACAGGCAGAGGAGGAAGCGCAGCTTCTTGCCCAGCAGCGCCTCTACTATGATCGCAACTGCAGGGCCTTCAAACGCAAAGTCATGATCAAGAGACAAGAGTTCGAGCAGGAGCAGTTACGGGAGGTACGATGGGGTTATTTAGTATAGTTATTGAGGGTTACACATTTTATTCAAGCAGTCTTGGGATTTACCCACCATGTTACCAGTCCCAAAAAGTATTAATCATTCAGACAAAAAAATTATAGCTTTTCGTTTAGAAGAATGGCATGAAAAGGGAGGATCTAGATACCTGATGACTTTCACTGTATCATTAAATGTATGATGACTTCAAAAAACTGAATAAAGCATAGGAGATATTTAGGAATGGGAGGAGGTGGTCAGAAATGAAGCTTAAAAGACGAAAAAGTCAAACGACAATTGCAAAATACATACACAGCCTTTACAACAAGTTTCCCGTTTGGTTTTCCTCCAGGAGCTGAATAAGAAGAAGACGCAGAAGGAGATGGAGCATGCCATGCTGATCAGACATGACGAGTCGACACAGGAGCTGGAGCACCGGCAACTGAAAACGCTGCAGAAGCTGCGCATGGATCTGATCCGCCTGCAGCACCAAACCGAGCTGGAGAACCAGATCGAGTATAATAACCGCAGAGAGAGAGAACTACACCGCAAACACGTCCTCGAGCTCCGGCAGCAGCCCAAAAACCTCAAGGTGCCTCTACAATCTCTCACGTTTCATTCAAATATATTTCGGAATGACTGGATTATGAGTCACGAGTTTCTGACGTCACTGCTTTTAGATTTCCATCCACGGAGACCTCTGGAAAGTCCATATTTGAATTCTTATTAGGACATTATTAGGACACCTCTGACATGAATAAGGAAAACACTGACTCATTATGTACATTGTTGAATAACAGAACATTTTCAGAATTGCTGACTTTTATTTAGTTTGTAAAATATTTCTAAAAACACAACATTAAGTTTCCCTGCCATATTTGCAGATGAACAGATCAAAATGTAAATAAAAAATAGTTTTGAACTCCTTAAAATTAATCGGATCCTCTGCTCTCCACTTCTTCCCAACTCATATTGCTAGTCTCTCGTCTTCTCTTGATTTTCTCGCTTTGAAAGCTCTGCTCTCCTGAAGTGCACTTATGTATGAGGTTTTAAGTGACGCCAATTGCTTGGGCTAGAAAACACCACCACTTGCCCCACTTTTAGTTAAGATTTATCCAATAGAAACGTTTACATGCACACTTTTCAGGGGTTCTGGTGTTGCTTTTGGCTTAAAATTGGTGTTTAATAGCTTTTTGCTCCAACACAATAAGTAATCTATTTAAATAATTATCAATTAGATGTTAAATTAAGGCATTGGATTAAGTAGTTGTAGCATGCTTTTCAGCACTCGTTTTGGATTAGGAATTTTTTTTTTTTTTTTTAAAGATTAGTTCATTAAATCTGACATACGTTTCTTTTCTGTCCCAGGTGATGGAGCTGCAGATAAAGAAGCAGTTTCAGGACACGTGTAAAGTGCAGACGAAGCAGTACAAAGCGCTTCGGCACCACCAGCTCGAGGTGACGCCGAAAAACGAGCATAAAACCGTGCTCAAGGCCCTGAAGGACGAGCAGACACGCAAACTTGCCATCCTGGCTGAGCAATACGAGCAGAGCATCAACGAGATGATGGCATCGCAAGCGGTGAGACCCTGTGCTCTGACGTAACATAATAGTATTAGTGTGATAAAGGTGGTGCAGCCTTATACACAGGAAGAAGAAAAAAATCATTATAAATGTTAAAACCTTGCTATACCACCAATACTTCCTCCCTGAGGAGACATGTCCTTACAGGCGATGTGGACAGACTTCTGCAGATGCTTCCTGCAGATTCTCCACTGGGGTGTCTCACAAGGCTCAATGTTTGGTCCATTTTCTTTTCGTTTTCTATACCATTCTTAAAAACATTAGAAAATCTTATTCATACTTCTGTAATGTTTTTGGAGAAAATTAAAAAATTTGTAAAGGTCGTGAGGGTGAGCCTGTTAGCCTGTTACAGAAGATGCTCGGGATCAGCTAGGTAGTGATCTGAGATGTCAGTAGTGTACTTGTGGATGATTTGGACGCCGATCCGTTTGAGCAGAGTACACAGATGACCAGGACAGACTAAAGTACTAAAGTACTAAGTGCACTTTATGTAGAGATGAAGCAAGGATGAAATCCTTGCTTCATGTCCAGGAGCTTCAACTCCTGTCAGGCAGTGGCATTGTGGGTAATACAGGAAACCAGTAATCGTGGTTTAAACCAAAAGAATTTGCAACCTAATTTACAAAAATAAATACTGAGCACCATTTATGGACATTGAATTCTAATAATAAATATCGATATACAAGTCGATCAGGATGCCGTTTTTTTTGTGTCGACTGCCTGCGCAGTATCTGTCGTCTTGCGTCGTCACACTTTTCACATTCACTATGTTGCATTACCGCCACCTTCTGGTCTTGATCTCCCTCATCTTCCTTTCAGTTTAAATCCTGTTTTTTAGTCGCGTCGCCCTTAAAAAAAAAAAATCAAATACTTTCTTCCTTAATACTTTTCACTGTGTACTCGACCTTTCCAAATTCCCCTTGCTCTTCCCCGAGTGGCAAATGTATAACGCCGATTATTTTGAAGGTGACCACGTCTTTCTTGGAAGTCTCACATCTACAGTATGTTTATTTAAGAAATTACACTGAGTTAATCGGCAAGAAGATTTTATACAGAACTGCATTAGGGTCTAATATCACTGATACTAATAATAGTAATACTATTAGTACAAATATACCAGAAGGCTTGTATGACTTATGAATTAAAACTGCATGACAAACCTCAAGTTAATACAGGATTTGTGGATCAGGACAAGAATGTGAGATCGGTTTTGCTTGGAAGATGATAAAGTCTCCATGGCTGATTTTTTAAATTATGTTTTTCCCCTCTTCCCGTGTGTGTGTGTGTGTGTGTGTGTGTGTAGCTGCGTCTGGATGAGGCTCAGGAGGCAGAGTGTCAGGCTCTGAGGCAGCAGCTGCAGCAGGAGATGGAGCTCCTGAACGCCTACCAGAGCAAAATCAAAATGCAGACGGAGGCGCAGCACGAGCGCGAGCAGCACAAACTCGAGCAGAAAGTGACGCTGCGCAGAGCTCACCTTGAACAAAAGGTAACGTACAATAAAGTGATGAGAGATGAGTGAATGGAAAACCAGACCCAATGAATCCAAGATTTCCTGTTAAGTGTCTGAAACTACGATGAAAGTTCAGAAGCTAACGAGTTCCAAGAAAGCAGCTAACGAATGGAGGAAGGAAATGATTCATCTTGGACTGTTTTTAGCTCGCTGACATCCTTTGGCCACGGTTATAGAACACTGTGTGTCATGTGACGTCAGAAATTACATCAGCAAAACGTGCTGAGCGTGCGAAATCATGAGCATGCACGTGCGAAATCTGATCTGAGGCTCAAGCGAAGTTAATTATTTACCCTTTGAGACTTAATAATGTGTTACTAAATGAAAATGATTCATTTGAATTGAACAGTTAAACAGTCAGTTTTATTAATGCAGTAGCATCAGTTAATTTGAGCGGCGTTCAAGTCAAACCGGGACTGGTGATGAAATGTCTGGTGAATGAAGGCGTAAAGGTGATTTACGTCTACAGAAGACTTCAAGCGCAGCACCTTAATGAGACTCTTAGCCACAGTAAAACATCTGCGCGGTACAAATGTTTTAAAGAATCCCGTATGTTCCTGTGAACATTCACCGAGTGGAATCCTTGAAAAATGTCTAGTCCATACATATAATAAAATTGTAAAGTTGGCATGTCTGTACATTGAAGATATTTGCGAAGAAATAATCTTTGGGGACGTAAGATGAGTAATAGAACACATCAAGATTGTTTTTGAAATTTTTAACAGACTACGTTTTTTTAAAACGTGTTCATGAGTGTGCAATTAAATTCCACACGAACGAAGTGACGGGCACATCTAATTTTTAATAAGGTTCTCCCGAAAACATTCGTAACGCTGCTGGGAGTTATTGCCACGTGTCCCGTACAGTCCTGACCTTGCTTCAAGATATTTGCACACATTTGGGAGTTCCTGGGAGGCCGGTGTTTCAGATATGAATGATGCAGGCAGGGTGATCATGGCTCTGGCGTACTGAGAAAACTTTCTACCTTGATGGTGTCCAAGCTCTAGTAACACACTGGGATAAGTGCATTAGTGTAGCAGGAGATTATATAGAGAAATAAAGTGTGTTTGACTCGAACGCCGCTCGTTCATATGCTAAATTATTATTATTTTACTTTGTTTCCATTAGTTATGGTGTAATGATGGATTGTTCAGGTTAACGTGACCGCTTGTGCCGTTTTCAGATCGAAGAGGAGCTGGCTTCTCTTCAGAAGGAGCGCACGGACCGAATCAAAAACCTGCTGGAGCGTCAGGAGCGCGAAGTAGACGCCTTCGACATGGAGAGCCTGCGCATGGGCTTCAGCAACCTGGCCACATTAGATTACCCTAAAGACGACTACAGATGAGACCCGCGACCCTCTCCGCCTTTTTTATACAGAAGCAAAAACAAAAAAGAAGTCCTCCACTCTTTTAAAAAGAAAAAAAAAGAAAGAAAAAAAAAACAGAAATATAAGACACGTGCAGTTTTTACTACTGACAAAACCGTGTTCGCGTCACGACATTACGACATGCTGGATAACTCCCTCAGTCATCGGTGTTTAATATTATATATCTATAAATATAAATATCTATATATATAAGTATTATGCATAAATAATGAAACAGTTGCAGTGTTGATGTCAGTGATCTTTCTCGTGCAATGAAATAACACTTGATGTAATTGATGAAATAGAGGTTCAGAGAGGAAGGACAGCAATACACACACCTGGTGTGACACGTGGTACGGGGGGTGGGGGGCGGGCGGGATAGTGTTGCTACTGTTTCATGTCCACACAAATGTTTTTAGTGATATTTTCCACCAGATGTTTAGATTTTAGGCGTATCACTGCTGAGTCTCGCCGGTGTTTTGGTATTTATTCATCACACTGAAATGATTCTCACCTTTTGAACAAATTTGATATGAAAATTTACTTACGAACTCGATGTACAGAAACCGAACAGCTGCCTCCGATTCGTAATTTCAACTAATCAGGGTTTCTTCTTGAGGAACCTGCGCTATCAAGGATCAAACCTCAGCAAGAGGTCAGCAATGTGAACACACACACACATACATACATACACGCACACACACAGTCGATCTGAATCCTGCTGGCACAAAGGGCTCTAAGTGAAAAGTGGGCATCCAATTTTTGTGTATCAACTTTTATCTAGTTTCTTAATTCCTCTAGTTTTTATTATTTTTTTTAAAACAATGGTGACCACTTCGTCCAGCGTCTTTAGACCTATAACCGTGGACGACCTCTGACATTTTTGTTTCATTGTTTTTTTTTTTTTTGCTTTCTAGAGCCATTTATTTTATTTTATTTTTTAAATAAGAATCAAGAATCCTGTGAATAGAAACCTTGCTTTACTGTTTGCATGCACTTTAAATTTGTTTTCAGGTCCGAGAGAAGCATGATTTCTGTCCCAAATGCTTTTAATTATATTTGTAAATAAAATGCTCAACACATGTCTGAATCCATTTATTTTATTATTTTTATTTTGGTTTTGTAAACCGGCACATTTAAGTAAATCGTAAGAGAGCCACGATATTAACACGGAAATTAAAACAGTACCCAGGGGAACGAGGTATAAGGGGCAGAACAAATTAAACACTGGTACATTTTCACATTAAAGAAAAACTTAAATGCACCTGTTAAGTGCAACATGTTTGGCAAGTAAGGCAAGAAAACAAATTACTGACTGCTTTGAGGCGGGAGATATGACATGAGAGAGCGTAATAATGTCAGATGATCTCACATTATCGAATCATATCTGCATAGCAAAAAAAAATAACACTATTCCAGCGCACTTAGTTTTGGATTTTTTTTTTTTAATAATCTGCTGAAATAAAAACCTGTTTAAATGTCGGTTATCCAATTCAAAGCTCAACATGCCGACCTTAAAGCTATCACAACATCTTTTTATTTTTTGCCACATCTCCCACCTACGGTATCCTAATCGTGTGCTAAAGCTGCGTTCAGGATGCTAACCGTGCAATAAATCATTGTTTATTTTCCTGACAGTTGCTCGTACAGTTTGGGGACGTAGTTGTCCCACTCGGCCTGGTAGCAGGTCCCGGCCACCGGAGCGCCCAGGCCGTACTTCTTGCGGAACTTCTCGATTTTGAATTTTCCGCGGTTGTCTCCTGAGCGGTTGGTCAGGACGGCTTCGGTACAATTTACCGTCCCAGACTGCTCGTACACCAACCAGACGTAACGATGGAGGCCTGTAACATACATAAATAAAAAATAGTTGCAATTTTGGATCCTCAGTGTCTTTAGATCACGCTGGTCTGGTTTGTCCGCGATCGTATAAATCCTCTAGGAGGAGTACATCAAAATCCATTGGATGCGTTTTGCAAATGATCCAAAATAATGTACTTCCTGTTGAGTTGAGTACATAACATGCAATGCGAAAGCTGTTCAGCTTAAAGAGCTCTAAATACGTGCAGGTGTGTATGAGCTTCGCAGCCACATGTCTGTGAGAGACACTTAGGCATCCTAATGGCAACAGATCACAACCTGTCTGACGAGTTTCATGAGTATTTAAGCATGTTAAAACCCCACAAAAAGAAAAGAAATCAACAAGAAGAACAAGAGCGCCCTCACACACTATGACGACCCTATTGGGCCCTAATAAATAAATATTACATCATATTGCTTGAACATAAATCGTGCTTGGTGGAAGTATATAGTGATGGGAACCACCACAGGCCACTTGATACGATGTTATATGATACCTCGGTGCAGATTCGATTTGTAGTGTGACTAGTTTAGAGGCTGATAGAGGAACTGCAACATATTACCACTTCACTTTCAAACAAGAACAATAATAAATATCTTTAAAAAAAAAAAAAGATTTTGGAGTCAGTGTGGGTATCAAGTAATTGCCACATTGAAAGAATTATGACACACCCTGTCTTTCCCCCCGTCTATAGTTTGTAAAATATTTAAAACGTATTTTAACCAAGGGCTGTCAGCAGGTTCTTTTATTTATTTTATTAACACCTTAATCTTGATGTTTCTGTTTTTTGTGTTTTGCAGTTAATGTAAAACAAACAAATGCATTAATCTTCATCTATAAAGGGTGTGTTGTTTTGTTCCCAAGAACTTACTGATTGACTAATTATAGCTCTTGATGATGAGCGTGTAAGCTTCGCTAGTGCGTCTGTACTTCCTCAAGTGTAACACGTGGAGCGTCTGATTGTTCTGAGGTCAGTTTAAAACTACAGAACTGCTCCAATTCTACAGGCTGTGATTCTAGAACTGTTTGTTTGCGTCTATGAATTTTGGTTGTAGAATTTGACCGATTAGATGCGCCCTCTGTCCCATCTAAGAAGTTTGAGTAATTTTTATTTATTTGCATTAAATCGTCTGAAGTGCATTATTTGCATTGAATCATTTGTGTCTTCATGCAGAAATACAGACATTTAATTCAGCGTTTTACTTTTGACAGAATGTTTTGTGAAATTGTCCCTGAACTCTGTCCCTGTGGTCTGTTTAGTTTCAATCGTTAAAAAAAGTACCTTTTTTTTATGATTTAATCAAATATTAACAAATCACTCTCAGACTTTGAACCTGGACCCATCCGACTCCTCGACTGACCTGAATTAATCCCGCTTTATTAATCATTAATTAACGAGGATGGACACAGATCTTACCGGTTCCTTTCGGAGGACCAGAACCGACGTAGTCAGACATCACACACCCGGTGGAGACGTCGTTCCCTTTCACGTTCACCACGAGAAAGTGATGCCATTCTCTACAGGGGAAAAACAGGACGTTTAATAAATGACTTTTAGAAAGCTTGGAGTAATACTGTTTAACGTGCGGTTGGGTGAACTGAACGTAGAACATCCAAACAGTGATAAATGATCGCGCTTTTGTGAAATATCATCTCTGAAGGATCACAACACATTGTTACTTTTATACATTTCTTTAAACAAACTCCATTTGGAAGCGACAGATATCCTAGAAATAACACTGAAGTATTGTGTGAGTATGACACCATCGCGCCACTGACGTTCACTACAGAATCCGGTGCTCAGGGTAATTTTTGCTGGTTCTGGTTCCGCATCAGCGCTCCATGGATGAGTACCTGAATTTGGGGTCTTTCCTGCTCGGAGCGTCCGGATCAGTCAGGGCTATCGTGTACAGCTTGCTGGAGTCACAGCCGTCCCACTCGATAACTGTGGGACGATTCTGCACCTGGACACACACACACACACACACACACAAGTCATTTTATCACCCGTTTGTCATCTTTATCATCATCTTTCATCCATCCGCCTGTCCATCTATCATCCCTTTTACAATGTTTTTTCTTTTTGTTCTTTTCAATGTCTACTTGTTTGTGCTATTCTTCTTCCTTGTGTCTGCTTTTTTTTTTTTTTGCTGTCTGGCTGCAGGTCTCTTTCCTTCACATATCTGCCTTTCTTTCGGTTATCTGTCGGTCTTATTGCCTGTCTTTAGATCATCTACTTTCTTTCTCTCTTCTGTCGTCTGCCTGTTTGTCTGTCGCATTGTATGTCTTTCTGCATGTCTCGGACTGACTTTCTGTCCTTCCGCCCAAGTGCATTTCTGTCTGACTGTCTTTCCGTCTGTGCATCGGCCCATCATGCGGCCTGTCTGAGACCGTACATGTGAGATGTCCACAGTGAGCAGAAGGTTATTTCCAGAAGCCTGTGTGGTTTATGTCCTCAGGGGACACTCCGCCATGTGGGACTCAACCTTCTCCAGATAAAAACAGGACAAGTTATATTTAACTCTGAGTTAATGAGACGCAGACTTCATCATTATCCTGAAGTGAATCATTAAAGGAAACCAGAAGGAAAACAGTTTCCCTTCCCCAGTTTATTATACCACAGAAACATGCAGGTTTGTTTTCATTACGTCACTGTTATCAACCGTTGCAGCGTCGAGGTCACGTGGACCAATCAGAGCTCGCGGTCTCATCCGGGTATCGAGGCTGGGCAAAACTGGAACTAAACGGTTAAACAGCGGCGAAGTTTAACTTCATTACTGTTGGAAAAGGTTTAAAAATACAGATATAGAAAGATTTCAGATCGATAGTCTCTAAAAACAGCACAGTCGTTTTAACTCCTAATCACCATCAACGTGACGCCACTGGCCTATTTTTGAGGCACGCGCTCAAAAAAATTGCAGGCGCAGCAAAAGCAAAATTACGTAATGACTCTAAAATATACGCACTTGTTTTTTCCCCCCCGATTACAATCTTAGTGCCGGATCTGTGCAGCCACTCTGATTTATGCAAAGCTGACATGACATGTTCGTGCATTCTAACCTGAGTGGGAGTGAGCACTTTCCCCAGCTCGTCGATCTCCACAGAGCCGTATTTAACAGTCAGGGGTTTGCTCGGCTTTTCCTCCACCTCACTGAGGGACAGAGGACCCGTCCACTGCTCGATATCCACCGGCATGGTTGTTTTACTATTATTCTTCGCGCAGACAGAAACTCGAACAGTCTCCTTCCAGCTCCTGAGCGAAGACCCGAATCTCTTCTATGTCGCCCTCTAGTGGTTCTTAGTCTCACGTTAGATTGATTCACGGAACAGCCAATCATCTTTTGAGAATGTCTTGACCGTTTCATATGATTGGTCAGATTGTGGGCTCCGCATTGCATTGGTGGCTCCGCCTACTGCTGTGTAAAATGTGGGAGCAGCTCTTTGGCGCCATCTCGTGGTAACTTCTTCTTAGAATAAGTTACCACGAGAGGGCGCCAAAGAGCTGCTGTTCTTCAATAGAAGAAGTTACCATGAGATGGCGCCGAAGAGCTGCTTCTTGCTTCAATTGAAGAAGTTGCCACGAGAGGGCGCCAAAGAGTTGCTTTCTATTTTCGTAATGTAAATTCAATATTCAAAGGTGCTTTATTTGCATGGCAATTATTCGGGCCCAAGCACTATAGGGTACGCAAGACCCTGTTGTTTTCCTAAGGATTATTTTTCCCCCCACACTTTTGGAATTTTTGGGGGATTTAACATGCTCAAAAACTCATGAAAATTGCCAGAAAGTTTGGAATCTGCTGCCATTAGGATGGCTGAGAGTCGCGTGGCCCAGGGGCCCACAGTGGCCACCACCACGAGATTTTGCTGGATAGCTCATACACACAGTTCTGCGGTGCAACCGGGTGGCGATGGATTTTTCGAGGTCGTAACACACTAAAAAAAAAAGGTTGTGCAGGTTGTGCGGTGCCCCCGGCCGGGGTGGCGATGGCACAGGGTGCTTGGGCCCGTCATCATTCCTTGCAACTATATTTATTATTATTATTATTATTATTATTATTATTGTTGTATAATTGTTACACAAGGATGCTGTACAGTTACTAATACTCATATACAAAAAAATAGTAATAATAACGAATTGACACAAGTGTACATTTAATATTTTCTCCAAAATCTTTCAGATTAAAATGTCAAAAATTACAAATGCTGTACATTTTTGTAATAATCATTAATAAATTGTTATATCTCTAAGATTGATGACCGAATGATGTTTTTATATCCGGAAATAATACCGTAAAATAATACAAAACAAGACCACTGGTTATACGTTAGAGTATAAAACGTCCAACGGTCTACATGGTTGCCATGACCACCATTTTCCGAACGTCCAATCAGAAGCCTGCCCCGTAGTATAAACTAGCCAATCCGTGTACGACGGGTGGGATCTTCGGAATACGGGTGGATAAATAATAAAAGTCGCCGCTGTCGTATGTATGCAAAAACAAACAATAAAAGATGATTGCTTGAAAATTGATTACAAAAATTTATTTTTGTGAATTTTGCTAACATTATTAGTACACGATAATGTTAATTTAAGGTTTCACAACACGGTAAAAATTTTGATTTATTTATTCATTTTAATCGATTTCCCAAATCTTTTATAATTATTATATTAATTGTCATTTTTTAATTTCTTTTATTTATACAGTTTATTTAGTTAGTAATAGGCAGTCATTTTGATCAGGCATTGCCCTGGACACATCCGTAATCCGCGGGGTCCTCTCACTTGTACACAACAACATGGCGGCGGCCTTGTGCAGAGCCAAACACAGGCTGAAACCTTTTAATCATTTCGCTTTTCAGTTGCCACGAAGAGGTTTAACAGGTAAACACGTTTGTCAGTGTATGAAGTTATTTGTCTTGCCTTTGCTGTTTATTACACAATAATTTTAGAAGAAGTGAATAGGAGATGAAGTCTCATTTAGGTGTCGAGGCTCCCAGTTTCACCAGCAGGTTCATTTCATGAAGCTTCATTTCTCGTTGTACTGCCATCTAGTGGAGACATTTTGTGTAGCAAGTAGTTCATAACCTCACAAACAGCACAATTAATGTTTAAGATTTGTAAACACACCTAGAGTGTGAGTGTATTGGAATTTCTTTTTTTGCAGAAACTCTGTGAGTCAGTGATTTAAAAAAAAAAATAAATAAAATAAGTAGAATAACCGTATAATACAGAAAAAAAAATTGTAAAAGTATTTGCCCCTTCCTGTTTTAATTTTTTATTTTTTTGCACATTTGTGACACTTAAATGATTCAGATCATCAGGTACATTTTAACATTACACGTAAGTGATTTCTTGATTCAACAGGTCTGGCAGTAATCAGTCCTGGGTGTGGCAAGTTAAATTTAACTCAGCTTTCCAAAAATCAGAGTTAATTCATGATTTAGAAAAAGGGGGCAATTAGTTTTTCACATAGGTACTTAAATAAAATACTTACATAAAATTACTTTTTCACATTTTAAAGTTTTTTTTCTCCTTAATAAATGAAATTATCATTAAAAAAAAGTGCATTTTGTATTTACTACATGGGGCAAATACTTCTTCACGGCCGTGTATATCACATTATAACAATTATCTAGTACTATACTGTGTTATAATATGTTTCAAACCCGATCCTCAGATGTTGAACTATTGCACTCTTCACGTTTACACTTTAATTGCACAGTTTTTATATTGCAATTTGTTCTTTAATAATAAACTGAAGGATAATAACAGGTTATAGCAGCAGGTCTTTATATGATGGAGATTCAAACTTACAGGAGTGAGACAGACATGCTCATTTGTTCCCTCGTTTCTTTTGCCATCAGTCTTTAACTGTGTCTGGCTGTTAAAGAAACATGCTTTGTGTGTGATTATCCTGTCCAGCCCTGAGGTTGTGATATGTGGATAAACACACCTGTACAGATGTTCTAGATTAAAAATAGCATCTGCTTCATCATAGTTTCAGGATGTAGTTTTTTCCCCCCCTAATATTCCCAGTTAAAATTGTTCCAACGACATTAGAAAACTAGACAGGTTGAGCATCTGGAAACCTTTCTTTTGAATTCCTGGTTATTGATGAAGGATTGAACACTTGGATGTTCTGTTAAAGAGAATAATTCACAACAGAAGGGTTAAAATGATAAAGAATGTGAATGTAGAGTGAATGAATGATTTAAACTCCTCTCTGTACTTACAGGAAAGTTTGATTACGACCTGGTGGTTATCGGAGGTGGATCTGGAGGCTTGGCGTGTTCGAAAGAAGGTACAGAAGTGTTAGATTATATGCAGAACTTTTCTAGTGGATGAAACACTTGACGTGTGTATGAGATTATTGTGTCTTTAACCCGGTCTTGTCTTTCCACAGCCGCTCAGTTGGGACAGAATGTGGCGGTTCTGGATTACGTCGAGCCTTCAGTGAGAGGTTCGACATCTTAACGCCTCACTCTGGGTTTTAGAGATGGTGTTATTTAGGGATTTTCATATAAATGTGTGTGTGTGTGTTTCAGGCACTAAATGGGGTCTCGGTGGAACGTGTGTAAATGTCGGTTGTATTCCTAAGAAGCTCATGCACCGAGCTGCTCTGCTTGGCTCGGCGCTCAAAAGCGACTTGGAGAAATACGGCTGGAAAATCGGCGGCCCCGTAACACACGACTGGTGCGTCTTCGTCGGATTAAACTCAGCGATGTTTAATGTCTAGGAAAGAGTGTGAATGAAAACCTTTCTTCTATGTTTAATGTTGTTTTTAGTGTGATTAGATTGAATTTATTGTTTTAAGCCTAAGTGTCCTCCAGGACTGCAGCTGGACTGCAGGTTAAAACCTCCTCTTGATCTCTACGACCACACGAAGAAGATTATTAACTCTTAAAGCCGTTAATCTCAGAATGAATCCGCTACTGTGTTTGTTGGAGAACAGCGCCCTCGCTTGACGTCTGTTTGCTCCATGATTAATCATACTGTGCATCATACACGCTGAGCCTTTTAGTCCAGTCTCAGGTGCGAGAACCAGAAAGAAGCCGGATTACTGCACCAAGACGTCGCCTTAAAAGTGATAATTTATCTACGTTTATATGAAACATACAAGTATGAATGAAAAAAGTTGTGATTGCGTAAATATTCCCCCCCCCCCCTAAATTAGTTCTTTTAGAATGTGACAAACTATTATTCTATCAACGATGAAGTGCGATTTGAAATCTGAAAATATTTCACACCTTGCAAAAGAAAAAAAGAAAAAATATATATAAATATCTTATTTAAGAACCCCAGATCAATATACATGATAAAAATAAATAAAGAAAAGCATGTAATTTAAATCCAGTTGCTTTATTTTTATTAGCCAAGATAATAAATATGTAAATATAAAGGTTTATATAAATATACAGTGGAACCTCGGATTACGAGCATAATTCGTTCCGGAAGCAGGCTCGTATTCCAAAACACTCGTAAACC
>JAQMYI010000014.1:22202172-22213223 GCA_030014275.1 Clariallabes melas
CAGCAAACGCACAACCCCAAATGCTGTCGTCGCCGCCGCGACGGTCAAACGAATGCTCCGATTTGGTGACCACTGTATATGTGTGTGTGTGTGTGTCTTACTGTTACAAAGCACTCGCACTGGAGACTCCTTACAATGTTAAATAACCATCACCTCACAACAACAGCAGCAAAAATCATTGTGTGTGTGTGCAGACGCACGCACGCATAAGCGAGATCACCTCCCCTCCCAGCATCACCGTTCCCTCTTTGACCCTGTCCTCCAATGTCCCGTCACTCAAGCACACGTGGACAATGGAGCAGATTCCTCTGTGTTTGTTTGCTCAGGGACGGGACTCTCACGCATCGCGTCTCTCTTAAAACTTTCCCTCCTGAACCCTGAGCTTTTAGCTTCTCGTCCGTGCCCCGAAATGGAACAAATGTGTCTAAATCCGCCTTGAAATGCACTTAGCAGAACATAGCAGAACTGGCGCTCGGGCCACACTGCAGGCTTTAATCCGTCACTGTTGTGGCTTGACAGTCCACCTGAGCCGAGCGTGTGACTCTCTGCTGCGCAAACTCTCTCGGAGTAGTGTGTGTGTAAAAGATTTCATATTCTTACCCACAATGCTTCTGTCATCTTTCAGTCTCTGAAAAGGAAAAATTTAATCTTAACATTTTACAAAATATTTTTAATCTAAAAAAAAACGTGGGCTGAGAACCAACAACCAGCTGACAGCTAACAACTTAAAATCAAAGACAAACATAAATTTAAACTCATTTTAAATCCATAATACAAATCAGAACAATAATGAAACTCTGCAATGTCAAAAACTTCCAGAAATGACAAATTCCCCATAAATCCTGATTGTTTACATCTTCTCTTAATATTTACATATTCACATGTGATTGTTTAAATTGATATAAATAAAGAGGACTTAGTCTCTCTCTCTCTTCCTCTCTCTCTCTTCTCAGTGGGTATCTGGCTTTCTGATGAGGTTGATGTGGCGCACTGACAGATTGCATTCTGGGATGCCTGTGGGCTCCCGGTGTTGTTTCTCTGAGGACTACAGCAAACCACGTGCTGTTTATTTATTCGAGGGTTTGTTCGATTGCAGGAGAGAAACAGTGCCTCATTTTTGTTGTCTCGGGTTACTCGTGTTTTTACAGATTGTGGACTGTTTGTTAGTCGACACGGGGGCCTCTCCAGACAAACCGTGAGCGTGTACATGTGTGTGTTTGGGGATAACGGGTAGGGTCTGACTTGTGGGGGGGAAAGAAACTGGTCATTTGATTCATACATTCATTCATTCCATCATCTTCTATACTGCTTATCCTGTACAGGGACGAAGGGGCCTGGAGCCTGTCCCAGGAGACTGTGGGGTACGAGGTGGTGTACACACTGGACAGGGTGCCAGTCCATCTCATTGCACACACAATACGGGTAATTTGGGAATGAAAAGTAGCCTGCATGTCTTTGGACAGTGGAAGGAAACCGGGGTACCTGGAGGAAACCCACCAAGCAAGGGAGAACATACCAAGTCCACACACAGACCCGAGGTGGGAATCGAACCTTTGATTCTGGAGTGGCAAGGCCTCAGGGCTAATCACTGTTCCACCATGCTGCCTAGTCATTTGATATCAGGCTTATTTTCAAAAATGTTACCAAACGAGTTTCTTTTGGCATTGTGTGATCATCAATTAAGGGGGCGTGAACATGGTGTATAGTCTGTGCCAATCAATTATCTTGAAAGAGGCGTGGCTTCTTAACCTGACCAAGAAAGACCATGTGCCGGTCAGTCTTAATGAAGGAGTCGTGGCTTTTGTACCTCTCAGACTCAATAAAGGCGGTTGGGCCTCACTCAGGGACCTGTCAGTCCAGGTTCAACCTGTTGGAGTGGCCGGGGCCTCCTCTGGCCTGCAGGTTCCCAACCCAGCACTAACACACCCACTTCAACTCGGGATGATGTACTAATTAGCCAGTTTGTTAAATCAGATGGAAAAGCCATTAAAATGTGCATGACAAGAATTTCTCTAATCTAACCTTAATAAAACAGCCTCTCATTAGCATAGTGTGTGACCTGCAAAAAAAAATGTGTCCTTCACTCCTGTGTTCTTCACCGAGAGCTCTGTGGTGCAACACTTATTTGATTGTCTGTTTTTCCAATTCCGTTCCCTATTTCTGCTCCAGCATGTTGAAGCACTGAAACAGATAAAGTGTTCCAGTCTGTCAGCGATGCCGGACTGGGAGTGAGGTCCTGATGAATGCTGAAGTGTATAAACAGCTTCTTTTTTCAGCTGTGAAGGTCTGTGAAGGCAGATGGGAGTGAAGGCAGAAACCCTGGAGATAAGAGTGTTTGTGTGTGAGGTGTGTATTAGTGCTGCTGGAGACCTTGACTGGATTAATCGCTGCTCTTCCCACTGATTCTCCAGCTCCATCCACACTTTTTTTCTGAAACATCTCACACACATACAGTGTCTATCAGCACAAGGCTGAGAAAGGCTCCCAAAAACAACACACTTAGGAGATAGTGAGGGTCATGTTGTTGGTAGTAGGTGGAGGGCTTTGGTACCATCCTTACTCCTACAAAAAATACAACAATATTTTGTTTGGCAGGTAAATTTTAAGATGCCGTGTTAAGGGTTACCTTTTGCCCTATTTGTTTAAATGGTAGGCTTTCTCTACTGAAACAGGCTCTGATTTACAGTATATTGCCAAAAGTATGTGCACTTCCTGGAGCTGACTTTGTGTACTGTGGCATTGCCATGCTGAAACAGGTTTGGACCTCTTAGCACCAATGAAAGGAAACTGTAATGCGACATGCTTCCACCTTTGTGGCTACAGGTAAGGGAAGATCCATATATGGGTATCATGGTGTCATACCAATACTTTTGGACAATGGCTATATGGTAGTGCTAACAATTATGAAAGCTTGCATGGCAGTATAAACCACATGGAGTTGTTTAGTGTCCCAAAAATGTCCATTTTTAAAAATATATTATATTTGGGTGTCACTGCGCTCAAAAATCCTAGAAGGTTTGACGGCAGAATTATTTCATGAAAATACAGTCCTAATTCAATTTGTACATTTGTATATGAGGCCTTAAATGTTTTATTTCTTCTTGAAGTTGAAGAGGCAAATGTTAGACACCAAAGCACCAAATGACTTTAGACTTGGAGCTGAGGATTAAGAACGAACGCTTACCCGTGACTATTCCAGCAATCGCTTCCTTCATGAGAAGTCATACTATCTAAAGTCAGTTTTAATGCTATCTATACTCTGATGGCCTTAATTGCAACTTCAACCATATCAAATCCAACAGAACCACCGTCGCTTATTAGAATCTCTCTGAATATCGCGTGAGCTGTGGCAGGATGCTGGAGTTCCTGCATTTCCTCAGGCTTTGATGCAGACATTTCCCTCCAACACGCTCGTGATGACAGCACAGCTCTAATGTGGCTGAGGACAGATGTTTATCCATGAAATCGCAATCACAGGGATTCGGCCATGCTTCCTTAGCACTTCTGTCCTCTGATATATGGCACGGACCGGTGGAAATCTCTGAAGTCTCAAGCCGCTAACACGTTTCTCTATGGCGTGATTTCACAGTAGCGCTTTTTTTTTTTTCTGAGGTCAAAGCAAACGAAAACGCCTCGACCGACCCGTAATCTGAGCTAATGTTCTCCCACAGCGTATATGTGAGAGAGAAATGGCATGAGACAGTGTATCTAGGGATTTCTTTCCTCCACTTTCATCCAGACAAACAATATACCGGCCCCCTCCTTGGACCCAGGGAGAGTGTAAACGGAGACGGCACCAATAATTCATGGCGACGGCCCATGGCATCTGACCAGCCCAGGTTTTCACTGCCCCCTCGATGGGGTCACGCTCTTGCCTTGTCCATTTGCTTTAATTGGCCTGGGCTGAAGGTAATATCCTATCGCACATCTGAGCGAACAAGATGACCTCATTATAGTTTAGCTGATGACAAGAGGATTCCAAATGTTAGCTAACAAGCTGTACGGACCAGGAAACATATGGTTTGGTACTGGCTTACTGTTGTTAGGATGTTATTTTGTATTCCATTCAGTCAGTGTTCATGCTAGTTTTGGACCAGATACAGTACGCAAAACCAACACAGGAATATTCTTTCAGTGGCATATCATGATATGAGACCATCTCCTATATAGAACCTGTAACGTTCATCGAGTTAACTAAATGTTCTGCAGACATTAT
Organism: Clariallabes melas; assembly: GCA_030014275.1. Classification (NCBI taxonomy): domain Eukaryota; kingdom Metazoa; phylum Chordata; class Actinopteri; order Siluriformes; family Clariidae; genus Clariallabes; species Clariallabes melas. Next base: position 22,206,389 of record JAQMYI010000014.1, read on the forward strand.
CAATGTAACCTTACCAAAATCAGAACTCTCTTAACTTTGTGGATGTCCATTTTAAGCTTAAAAAGTGTATTTTTTTAAGTAAGTATTTTTTTTCTTAATTTAGCGACTAGCTAATAAGTACATGATCTGTTAGCATATGAAAAAAAGTTGACAGAAAGCACAGATGATGCTAAACAAACATGATTTTTAGCTAACCTCATCTTCTACTTTGTTATGCAATCTTATGAGCATTGCCTAAATGTTCACAAGAACATTGTAAATCAACTCGCTGACTGGGTCGGCACGGTGGCTTAGTGGTTAGCTTGGTGCCCTGAGTCTCCTGGGATCGGCTCCAGGCCCCACGCAACCCTGTATACAGGATAAAGCGGTATAGATGACGACGATCTCACCGACTGCAATGACCCGACGTTGTAGGCTATGTATACTCAAATCTTATTATGGGAAATAAACATGGTACAAAAAGGATTCCAGGTTTCTGGGTTTCCTCAGAAAGGTTAGACATTAATTCTAGCATTTGAGACATTATAATGTAAAGTTAGAAGTCTCCAGCACCACTATAATCTCCGCTCATTTTGTTTTCCATCACTCATGGTAGTATTTTAAAGATTATCTTTCTGGGCTCTCATGACCTCAGACATGATAAGTGGGATGGATGGATGGATGGATGGATGGATGGATGGAGGTTCTTACGCTTTTTAAATGCTCCTGATGTAAGAAAATCTGTTAGTTCCTTATGGTTTTGTAACCCTTGTAACGAATAACAAAATTTCAAGGTTGCAGAAATTTCCTGTTATGAGCTCCTTATTGTTGGTGGAGTCGGTGATGTTGGTTGTGAGAAAGAAAGATAACCAAACACTTGTATGATTGGTCAATATGTTGTTGGTCAAGATTTTTCCAAATACAATTCAGTCAATGAAGTATTGTCTTGAACTTCACTCCCTCCTCAGCACCTGTGAACTTGTCTAGTGTTCTGTCTCATTTTAGGAGCCCTCGAGAGAAAAGGTCGGTGTGCAGCCACCAGCCGAACTAATCCAGGGCCCCCAAAGCGGTTTAAAACACTCTGGTTTCATCTAATCTTTTTTCCGCTTAGACTCGATCCTGAAACCTCGTCCATGATAGGAATGGACAAATACAAGGTCTCTCTCTCTCGCTCTCTTGCTGCTGCTATGAAAGGACACTGTGTGTTCTGGGGATTAAGAGCCTTTTCTCCCCCTCCCTTCCCTCCTCTTCTCTTCTTTTACTCATTTTCACCAAAAAGGATAAAGATTGAAGGAAAAAAGAGACATGTCTGTTTAGGATACTCAGTGTTACTCCACGTTCGAGGGGCTCAGCAGGTTCATGTCTCGTCTTTTGTTAGTTTCTGAAAGGAAAGGATTAGGGACAAAGCTCTTAGGTCACTAAAATATTATTATTATTATTAATTAATTAATTAATTAATTAATATCGACTGCTTAATAATAACTATGAGCTTGAATGTTTTATTTGTGCATATGGATTAATCATATGTGTATGTAGCATTCAAACAAATTATTTCTGTTTTCATTTTTTTTGCGTTTATATATAAATATGTGAAATGTTCCCAGTTTAATGCTTGAAAAAAGAAGAGAAAATAAGACGTAATAAAACACAGGCACTGTCGAGGGCGCCGTCGCCCCGCTAATCGGGTCCTTCGTGTCCAATGTCGCGTGTTGATTGCGTCACCGGCGGCAAATCTGTATCAGGTTCGTACCTGTTCTTAGTTTTAAGACCGACCAGCGTTTGTATTTCAGATATTTTTAAATTCGTAGCTCTATAAGGGAAGAAACAGGATAGTTATCATGTCTGTCATTTATTTAAAAAAGAGAAGAAAAAAAAAGTTTAGAGCTTTTGTATGTTCTCGGTAGAAAATTATAACTAAAAATGCAGTGTTTATTTAGTTCTAAATCCAAAACATGTGTACTGATCTGGATCTCCTTACAGAATCCTAATGCACACAGAGTTCTGAAAATAATAATAATAATAATAATAATAATATCCACCAAAACATTGCTTAGATGATAAAGTTGAAATTGCAAAAGTGTTGTTTTTATTGTATTGTTGTGCATCATGACTTCTCAAACATCAAAATCATGAGAAAATATTATTCGCTAAAATCGCTAAAAAGAACAAACAAAAGGTGGTGATGCATGAAATACAGAAGAGCTAATAAAAGATAATAACAGTTGAGATGATCCAGAAGCTCTCGGGCGACATCAGATAGGAGGATCAAAAGCTTAAGTCTCTCAGTAGCTTAACAATTAAAGTATTAGAGTTGAGAAGTGCATTATATTATCAATTACATTGTAAGAATAATGGGAGGTAAATTATTACACGCACAGATTGACGAGTGTCTCAAGTCTCTGTAATGCTGCACTGAAAGTAAAAATTCAAACCAAAAATATATTTGTTGCATATACGTCCATACACAGTATGATATGCAGTGTAGTGCTTACACGGTTTATACTATAAGGAAAAATAGAAAGATTAGAAACATTGTATTGCAATTAAAGATTAAATTGCACTTAAGAAAAATGACAAATAAAAAATTTGAGATGAAATGTACAATCTACAGATTTACAGACTTACAAAGTTACAATAAAAATATAATTAAAAAAAATATATAATACAGCGGTACCTCGGCATACAAATTTAATCCAATCCGGAGGCGAGTTCTCAAGGCGAAATATCATATTGCGAAACGCATTTTCCCATAGCAAATAATGTAAATGCAGATAATCCGTTCCAGCCACCCCAAAAATATCACCAATATTACCAATTTGCAACACTATTGTCATATTTTTGCATATAAAAACTATCCAAACATTCAGAAAAAAAGTAAAATCTGAAATAAATAGACATTAATGGTTCCTCTTGCTTTAAAAATGAAACTGAAAGTGTCTCCGCTTTCTTCTTGCTACCATACTTGCTCACTTTCTAGGGCCCCGTGGTGCTACGTCTTCACTAAATCACTAAATCTTGCACAAAATATGTACTGACGCAAACAAGTTTTGAACGTCCCCTGAACGTGCATGCAACTTAGGTGAAAATTTATTGTACATATTGTTCGTGTTTTAAATTAAATACAGTTTTAGTTTTTCCTCAAGAGACATTTTGGCAAAAACATGACCGTTTCACCTACAGTATATCTACACTAATCAGCCATAGCATTAAATACACTAACAGGTAAAGAACTATCTTCTTATATTGACACCTTTAAAGGAGAGGAAGATATTAGACAACAAGTAAACAGCCAGTTCTCGAAGTTGATGGTGTAGAAGCAGGAAAAATGCGCCTAAGGATCTAGGAGGCGTTACCAAGGACCATATTGTGATTGCTAAAAAACTTGTTTTAGAGAATCCCCAAAATGGTATTACTGTACTTCTGGAGTTCTTATTATGAACCCAAACATTTTACATCAGGACTGTGTTATTCCGGCTATTAGTATAACTTGCGCAATATCTTCTTATCTCTCAATCATGTTTGCACTTTTTTGCACCAAGGTCCCACTTCGCGTTCATTCCATTGTATATACAGTGGTGTGAAAAACTATTTGCCCCCCTCCTGATTTCTTTTTAAGTTATATGAGTCAAAGCTCGCAGTGTACCTCAGCGTGTCCATGGTGACTCGTGTCCACTGCTGAAAGCTCCTACAATACCACGTGCAACACATTGGAAGAAGGGTCCAGCCAGTAATATGGATGTTAATTTGACATATAACACCTACCGAAAAGTACCCAGAATTCCCTAAAGGCCTTTTCCAGCAGGATAATACACCCTGATGGACTGCAAAATCATTGAGGAATGGTTTGAGGAACAAGGTGTACACTCTGTCTCCAGTCTGATCGAGTGTCTTGGTAACAAGTCCGATCCACGGAGGCCTGAACTCATGACTTAAAGGATCTGTTGAAGAACCATTGGTACTAGATACCACACACACATCCAGAGGTCTAGTGGAGTCCAGGCCTTGAAGATTAAGAGTTATTTTGGTGACACAAGAGGGATTTACACAATATCAGGCCATGGTTTTTATGGTTACGGCACACTACCGCTTAAAAGTTTGGGATCACTTAGAAATGTTATTGTTCTCCAAGGAAACACACACGCGTAATTAGTCTGAATAGAAAATATGGCAATCATATGTGATGTAATGATCCATGTGCTTTTGATTCGTCTGTGTGGAAGGAAGTAGTTGTTCTATTGTTTTGTGTGTTTTTTTGGAAAACGTTACCTGTGTGACGTCGGTCAGCGATGACTGACGAGGCTTGTGTGTTTCCCTGTGCAGGTTCTGGAAGGTCGTAAGGTCACGAGTATTCTCTCTGCTATTCGGATGATCACTCCACTGACCGAGGTAGACATTAAGATTTTGCTAATTTTTTTCAGCCTTTCATTCAAGTTTGGCATTTTACAAACTAATAATTTAATAACAGCAGGCCGGTTTGAGTTTTACATCAATGTTCCTCCTACTTCACTCTCATTTTTCAAGCACTTTCTGTTTATTAATAATCATATTAAACCTTATGACATGATCATTAATAAGCTAATAATTTGATCAATCAGGATCGTAGAATATTTGACCTGGTGTCCTCAAATTAGAAACCTATTTACAGTGTCTTGCAAAAGTATACACCCCTCCATCACCACCATTTGAAGAATTATAACCTGGAACTAAAATGGACTTCATTGGAAATTGTTGTTAATTTACAAAGTAAAAGCACTTTTAAGTTCAAAACTGTAAACTTTTGAAACTTTTGTTGCTGTGAACGTTTACATTTTCTGGTCCTGGTGTCTCCAGTCACCCTGAGAGATCAGATAATTAGTTTTATATGGAGTCAACTGGCATCACAATATACAGTACTGTGCAAAAGTTTTGACGCCCTTGTCTGGGGAACTTTTCCACAAGACTACATTATAAAATACAACAAAGTCCTGTGAAAGAAAAATGTGAAGAGGGGGTTGGGGAGTCACAACCACCACCACCACCATGCTTCACTCTTTGTGCCAAGACCACAAAGGTCGACGTTGCTCTCATCGGACCAGAGAGCTATTATCTCCAACGTCCAGAGTTTCATATCTGCTTTGTGACAATGATCATTGTTAAACAGAAAGAACTGAATCGAATTGAACAACTATGGCTCACCACACTTCCTCATAAAGCCCAGGGTTGTCCAGATTGTGTTTGTCCTATGACCCTCTGTCTTCAGCTTGTTCAGAGAGTGTGTGTGTGTGTGTGTGATGGAGTGGACGTCCTCATCGGTCCTCATCAGTTTGTCCCTGAACACACCTGGAGAAGGAAACAGGTGACAATGCTAACAGATAACAGCGCACTACCTGCTGATCCGTTTGTTAACCACGGTCACTGGGATCTCCTAAATCAGTGACAAAGTGTTCAGTCAACACGCTATACACACACGCACGCACACACACCAACCTTATCTCGTCCAACCCTTGGCACTGCGTTCACGCCATTGGCAGGAACAATGCTGGCCCCTCCCCTTGACCGACGGGGGTGCGTGTGTGGGCACTTCACTCCATCAGTCTACCGCAGAGATGTTTTTCCTGTCCACACACACACACACACACACATACACACACACATACACAACCAGCACTCATACCCTTACAATATAGGGTGTGTGTGCGTCTCACTTCCTGCCCTGTTTGTTTAACTCGACTTTATAATGGCGCTGCGTCTCCATCCTCTGTCTTTGTTTCGAAGATTTGACTATTTATTTTTTCAAACAGGTGAAGTGTTTGTGTTTGGTTTTTTTTGGGGTGGCGGGGCTATCAGTGTTGCCCTGTCACACAAACACACTTCTTCCCTCCCGAAGTCGAGTGGAAACGACCACCGAGTCGAGAACGTGAGAGGAAACACGAGATAAGCGTTTCCATAAAGAGAAGAATGAAGGAATGTCTGAGAGCTGAGGTATGATCTCATTAGGAAGGGCAGGAACACCAGCTGCAGAGAACGCTCCGAGAGTGACACGTCGCCGTCGCCGTCAGTCTTTATCCAGCTTTTATTCAACCGCTCGCACAAAAAAACTTTAACTTTACAGATTTAAAGATTTATTCAGAGCGTGCCGTGCATGAGAGGGTCTGCAGCATCACACACTTAAAAAAAAAAAAATCTTTAGTTAATTTATGCAATTTATTCACATTTCATTAAATATTTGTATTTTGTTTATTTTAATCTATTATATAGAAGTTTGGACAGAGGTCAGGGGTTATCATGAAAGGGGTTTGGCAGAAGGCTAAAAATAATTAAAGGACAAAAGAAAAGCTGAAAAAATTTACCATGTTTTTCCCCAAATTGCAAAATATAGACTCAGTCCCTCAGTAAAGTGTCTTCTGAGATCAGATCATCATACTGTATGTTAGACATCAATAACACAAGCTGCTTGCTTTTTTTCTTGCTTTTTTTTTAAGCTAAGGTTTTTGACCTGCCCATAAATGTTTTAAACGATCAAATGAAAAATTTGAATCAATTAATTAATTGGATTTTTGTGACAAAATTTGTATGAATGTATTTATATCTTATCTTCTGTATGTTTTAAAAGGAGAAAGGAGATCAATACAAAAGTGTAAACTTCACTATTTATCCAATTTCATTCATTCATTCATTCATCTTCTATACCGCTTCATCCTCTATTCAGGGTCGCGGGGGCCTGGAGCCTATTATTTATCCAATTTATTTTTACTTATTGTAATGAAAAGAAAAAAAATGAACATATTAACAAAAAGAAAAAAAGAAAAAAACACCTTAACCACACACGACTTTCGGATCCAGACTGATATTTATAGAACTTTTGTTTAATAAAGAT
>JAQMYI010000014.1:22231990-22248558 GCA_030014275.1 Clariallabes melas
CAAGAAGCGCATGCGTGATACATGATACTCGGTGCTCGTAAACCAAGACAATGCTCGTTTTTCAAGTCAAAATTTATAAAAAATCTTTGCTCGTCTTGCGGAACACTCGCAAACCGCGTTACTCGTAATCCGAGGTTCCACCGTATATTAATGTGGGAGAGGCTTCTGTAAATAAAGGGTGTGGGTGTTTTTTTTTATTAAGAATGGTGTTTATAATAATGTGGGGGCGTGGCTTCTTTTAGTAAGAATACTGCTTGTATTCATGTGGGCGTGGCTTCTGTTAATATGTGTGAGGTTTTGTTAATTAGAATAGATTTTATATTAATGTTAGTGTGGCTTCTGTTAATATGGATGGGGTTTGTTAATGATGGTTTATGTTTATAGGGGATTGTGTGGGATTTTGTTGATAAGGGCGGAGCTTGTGTTAATAAAAGACGTTTTAGTCATTTTGATAGAGCTAATAAGTGAGAAAGTCTGAAAAAAAGACCAAAAAGAAATTGTTTGAGGAAGTGTGAGTGTATGTGCGAGTGTGTGTGTGTGGAATAGAGAGCATTAAATGGTGGTGTGTGTGTGTCAGAGTCATGCTGGTTTGTGGTCAGTTCTCCAGTCTGTCAGTCACCCCGAGGTTGTCTTGCTGTCGTCACCATCATCCCTGCTGCTTTAGATGAAAACAGATTGCTTGTTGTTCTTTAAGCTCCGTGAGCATAACTATTGGAACAGATGTAGAGCTATATTTAGCAACGCGCTCAGTTCTCCTCATGACACTTTTTTCTCTCCCATGCTCTGGGTTTTCCTCTCTGCCCGGCAGCGCTGCTCTGTGATTGGCTGACAGGACGTCTGAGACTCGGTGTAATGGTGTGATATGTCAGCGTTTCAGCACATACAGGGAGGGTGTACTGGTGAAGGGGGAAATGTTCCAGTACAGATATCCGTCTCTACTCTGCGCCTGATGAAAGCCTGACATCACTTCCTTTACTTCCGTTACCAAGAGCTGTATTTGTGACACCACACACCGTCTTAACTCCTCTCCTCCATCATCCTCTCCCCTTATTCTCCTGTTCTTATCTCTCTCTTCACTTCTCACCTCACCGATCCTTCTCTGATTAACTTCCCTCACTTCTGTATTTCCCTGCGACTTATCTCACGCCTTTTCTCATTCCCGTGTCCCCTCTCTCATTGTCTCATCTCCAGTCCTCCCTTTTCCCTCTCCTCGTCTCCCTCCTCTCCTGGCTCTGAAGCAGCTGTCGGATGATGAATCTTCTCCTCCGGCTCGTGCCGTAATCCCACTCAGGAGCTCATGCGCGGGCCAGGACGCAGAGGAGATAATGAATTAGGCGTCTAGCTAGGGTTCTGTGACCTCTGACCTGTGACATCATCAATCAGGGAGCTCCCACACTTGGCTGAAGTGCAGAGGGCCAGAGGGCAACAGACGCGAACACTTAACAACTGTCTGCGAGGCTCGCGCACTGATTTCCACTTGTTTTGTTTTTTATGTCACGCCCACGAGGGATGTGTTTATGCGCGACTCGTGATTCTGTCTATAATTTGTTTAGCCACGGAGGAAAAAGAGAAATATACCATCGCCCGAGAGGGTGACCTTTCCGAGGGAGAGAGAAATGAATCCGCACGTTTCTGGTCTGTTCACATATGGAAGGGATTTTTCATTGCCAGTGTTTTTCGCCGACGGAGGGTACACTACACCAGGATGATTTGTGGCGCGTCCTCGGCTTTGTGGAAGTGCGGAGGGAGAGAAGTGGGGTTAGAAGAAAAAAAAAAAGGAGAAGAAACAAGGACTTTGTAGAACACGCACATGTGTACAGTATAATGCAGAAAAAAAAAAGTAGCACACGGTCATGCTAGACTTCAGTGTTCGGATTTTGTTTTCCGGTGTAGAATAAAAGTCTAGTGATTATGGGCGTGGCTTAAGAAAACTTTTATTTATTTCCTTTTCACTATGCTTTAAAAGTCATTAAATAATACATCAAATTATTTTTTACATATATAACATTTAGCATGTCTGTGCGTTAGAATCACAAATCGGTCACAAATTTACGTGAATAAATTTACTTTTATATCGGAAATTTGGCTTTCCTGAAACCCCCCCCCCCTCAAAAAAAATAAAAATAATAAGAAGAAATAAATAAATTATATCCTATTCATTCTCCTGAGTGTGAGTAAATTCACACATTAGAACTGTAACTAATAGAGATCGCTGTATTACGTATTATGATTCCTTTTTGTTACAATTCACGTATCGCAGCACTGACTCGTTCAATCCGTAGTAGATATTTTAACATTGATTTTTAACGTATATATGATTTGGCTTTGCGGTATTAACATGTTGCAGTTCCTCTATAATCCTACAGGTGCTGCAATCTAAACTATTCACACATTGGCAGGCAGCACGATATCACAAGCTAAGTATTTGCTAAGTTTGTTTCGAATTGTAACAAAATAAAAACTAAATATTGTAATATTGTGATATTTACAGAATCGCAATGCGTATAGAATCAGTACCGAGGTATCGTGATAATGTGGGATCGGCTCGTCCCGGGTGATTCCCGTCTCTAGTAACTAATGTTAATATGGGGACTGTGCTGTCCAGAGTGGTGTAAAGTATTCAGAAAGATACAGAAAACTATTACATCAAATGTGTGTGTGTATTGGAGACAAGTAACTACTACATTGTGTGTGTGTATGTGCATGTTAGATACCGATAACTATTACATAAAGTGAGTGTGTATGTATTAGAGACACACTTGCTTTATTTAAGTGTGTGTGCATGTGTGTGTATTGGAGACAAATAACTATTATTTGTGTTTTTCTGTGTGTGTGTGTGTGTGTGTGTGTGTGTGTGTGTGTGTGTGTGTGTATCGGATACAAATGACTATTACATATTGTGTGTGTGTTTGTGTATTGGATAGAGATAACCATTACATAAAGTAAGTGTATATGCATGGTTGTGTATATTAGATGCAGATAACTTACATGTAGTGTGTGTGTGTGTGTGTGTGTGTATGCTGTAAATCTGGGCAGACAGCAGGCCTGCAGCTCAGCAGTGAGTTATAGCTGTGTGTGCTTTTATCTGTGTGTTGTTATCCGCAGTGTTGATTTATGAGAGGACCTGCTGCATGTAGCAGCTCAGCGCGAGTGCTTTCTCCTGTCCGATAACGGAGCTGAGACACAGCGCAGGTCACACAGTGTATCTGTGACTCTGTGTGTGTGTGTGTGATATGGACTGACTGTGGTGGTCTAATAGAGAATATATGAAAGACTGTGTGTGTTTGGATCAGTCCATATGCATGAGTGTGTTTATGTGTGTTTTTGCGTGTGTTGTGCATTTGACTCTGTTTGTGTAAAAGCTTATAAACCCTAAGCTGCAAAATAACAGTTAAGGTTTCAGTGTTATAATAAATAATAAGTAAAATATATTACAGTTCAGTATGTGTGTTTGTCGTGTGTATGAATGTGTGTAGTGTTTTAGAATTTCCCCCCAAAAAATTGTGCTCATTTTAATGTTGTGCAAATCTTCGCAGAAAATCGGGGTTGTAGTAATGTAGAAAATACTGATTATATGTCTCGTTACTTTTGTAATTTTATAATTGATCAAAAATAATGCAAGTGTTAAACAGTTAAACAGTTTTTATGTTTGTTTGTCATAAATTGAGCCTTTTTAATAGTTGAAACCTTCCAGCTAGAAACCTATTTTGTATACTTTTTAGTAAGTGAAATTATTGTAAATTGATTTACATTTGTAAGTTTTACAATTGATACAATTGTTAAACTTACAATTGTATTTTACATTATTAAAACTTAAATAATTTTCTAAATTTTAGTACAATTTTAGATTTAAAATGAATATGAATAATAAATATATGCAATATTTTAGACTGTTGTAAGTTCACCAATTTGAATAATTTAAAATGTAAAAATTTATTTAAAAAAAAACACTTTTTGAATACTTTTATTGTATATTAATAGTTAATAATAAAACTATTTTTTTTTATATAATCAGCAAACGAGCTCAATGTATTAAAATTTTTGTGAAACAAATGCTTTCCTTTTTGTTCTGACATCTTCAGATTTTTAATTTACAGAAATAAATTTTTAGGAGTAATTTTATGTGTAAAAGCAGGAATTAGATGATTAAAAGTGTCCAACAGTTGTCTTTATAATTTTTATTTTCTTGTTTATTTTTAGTCATTAATTCATAAAAGTCACTTACATAATTTTTTAACAAATAAACAAAGCGCAATAACAGTTAAGTTAACTGACATTTAAAGATCTGAGGCTAAATAAAATAATGTAGTGGATTTAGTTTTACAAGTTAAGCGTACTTGTAGATAGTCAGCGTATCCTACGATTCACATGTGTCTTTGAGTATGTGTGTGTGTGTATGATGGAGCTCTACTACGGTGTGTGTGTGTGTGTGTATAGGAGGATACAGATGAGGAGTCATGTGATGAGGCCTGTAATTGGTCGACAGCCCCAGAGTTTGATTAATGTATATAAGTCCACTGAGCTTCAATGGCCAGATAACCTTTACTCATACACTCGGCTTCCTGTTTTACTCTAGCACTGATACGTACATACTCCTGTGTGACCATACACTGATCAACCATAGCATTAGAACAGCTGAGAGGTGATGTGAATAACATTGAATAGCTTGTCCCAGTGGCATCTGTCAGGGGGTGGGATACATAAGGCAGCAAGTGAACAGTCGGGTCTCGAAGTCGATGTGTTGGAATCAGGAAAAATGGGAAAGTTTAAGAATCTGAGTGGCTTTGACACGAGCCAGAATATTGAGGTCTAGATGATGGGTCGGAACAACTCAAAAACAGCAGGTCTTGTAGGGTGTTTATGATATGCATGGTTAGTACATTCCAAAAGTGCTCCAAGGAGGGATAACTGGTGAATCAGTGACCGGGTCATGGGCAGCCAAGGGTCACTGATTGTAGAGCCAAGTCTGTCCTGTTTGGGGCTTCCCTACAGAAGAGCTACTGTAGCACAGATTTCTAAAAAAGTTAATGGTGGCTCTGATAGAAAGGAGTCGTGGCACACAGTGGCAGTCAGGGTGCTGATGCTGACCCGTGTCCTCCACCAAAAGCACCTACAATGGGCACACGAGCATCAGAACTTGTTTGATGCTTATGTGGAGCGAGTGAATGGTGGCCTGGTCTGATGAATCATGTTTGCTTTGACATCATGTGGATAGACAGGTGTCTGTGCGTCACACGTACCCCTGGAAGAGACAGCACCAGGATGCACAATGGGAAGAAGGCGACCCGGTGAAGACCGTGTGACGCTCTGAGAGGAGTTCTGCTGGGAAACCTTAGGTCGTACCATTCTTGTGGGTGTTATTTCTGACTCTCTCTTATTATTTCTTTAGACAGACGCTGGTCCCCTGCTGTGTGCCGGTTACGAAGATGGTTCTCTTATACTCTGGGACGTGTCCTATAGACGTCCTCTCAGCTGCCTGAAGGTCCATCCTGAGCCTGTCATGTGTCTGGACTTTGATGTTGGAAAGCAAAAAGGTATCTCCGGTTCCTCGGACAAAAACCTCTGCTCCTGGACACTTGACGGCCAGCAAATACTTCAGGTTTGTATATACACATTGTAGACATCCACTAGACTTTTTGCTTTTTGAATGTTTGATTGATTGAAAAGTAGCACGATTGTGAAAATGGTTTTACAGTGTGTAAGATGTTTTTTCACAACATTGCCCTGCCCCTGCACCCTTCAAAAAGATGATAAAGATGATGCTTCAGGTCAGTGGGGTATTGGTCCCGGCCTTGCACTGTATCTGGAAAGAAAATGTTTAAAAGAAAGGAGGGAAAAAGAAAATCCTCCAGACTGATATACACTCCTGCTCTTGTTGTTCTTTCCATCGCCTTTTACACTTGAACGGACGGATTAGAAATATTTTCAAACCCTCTGGTATTATTTCTAGCATCATGCACACAGAGAAAGAAAAAAAAAAAAAAGAAAAACTATCTGCCCTAATACTGCGAAAGCACTTATTTAATATTTCTGAAAATAGAGCTGCACGGGAGGTTGGGTTTACTTTGCTGGCGCTGAGGGGGGGGGGGAAGAGAAGTGAGCTGTGATTTAAAAGGCGATTTTTGGAAGCGAGCTCAGAGGGAGCTGGGAAAAAGAGTCAGCGGGGGCTTTTAAATTACGCCGAAGTGCAGCGCAGTGTGACGTCCAGACAGCCGCTGCGAACTCTTCCCACAGAAGTGTTTTTGTGTGGCTGCAGCGCCGGGGTATCTGACGGGTGGCTGCCTCTCTCTTTCTCTCTCTCTCTCTCTTTCTCTCTTTCACATGCACTGACATTCTCTTATATTGTTTCACGTTACCCCTTTCTCTCTCTCTTTTTTTCTGTCCCACTGATAAACGGCCCGTGAGAGGTAATAAAAGCATCAAACCCGAACAGGCTGCAAACCGAACCCAAAACACATCTGCAATACAAACACAGCAGCAGTTCTCAGTGGGAGGCGGCAATAAAGGCTAAACGGGGCGAACTGGAACGAGGCCCTGAAGAGACGAATGCAAGTTCTATCATTTCGTCCTTAATGTTTAACACCACTACAGGTGATCAGTTAAAATGTACGCCTGCGTTAACATGATGAATACCACAGCGTAGTCCAATTCTCGCTTCTGCTTCGTCAGGAGGTGTTGAATAATCATTTTCTTTGACAGTTTATATTAATGCATTATCATTTCTATAGTACACAGGCGTGTACACCGGATACGCCACATACGCGGATTTTAAAAGCACAATATTTTTAGGGGGGGTGGGGTTTATTTACAGTGAAAGAAACCCCTGACTTGCAGAAGAGACGCATCTGTCCGTGTGAACTGTACACACAATCATTCACCAACACCACTTGCACGTTAGAGGAACTCAGCTGGAAGTGATTGCCACATCCCCCGTACAGTCCTGACCTCGCTCCACAAGGAGTTCCTGGGAGGCCTGCGTTTCAGACGTGAATGACGCAGTCAGTCCGATCACGGCTCTGGCAAACTGAGAAGTCTAACATGACGGTATCCAAGTACAAATGAAACACTGGGATAAGTCCATTAGTGTAGCAGGAATAAAGGGAGTTTTTAACTCTCATAACTGTGTTCTGTTGTTCTGCACATTCAAAAATTCCCGCTTAGACTTGAACGCGCCTCATAGAATAGCGCAGTGTTTTCTGATATAAAAGCAATAAAACGTTTCAGAGCATGCCGTTGTTATGAAAAGAATGAACTTCAGGGTGGTGACAGGGACTCGGCTTCTTTCCAACAGTAAATGTTTAATGCCTTACGTAATATTAGAACTGTAGTGAACATGCTGTTCAGTTATTGTTATTATTACCTGATATGATGACATCAACTTATGATGAATTACAGTTGAAAGGAGCCTGAATTCTATCATGATTTATTATTACATTTTAGTACCATGATTTAAATAATGGCACCCATGAAAACAACTTAACTAGTGAAATGATATATATATATATTTTTTAAAAAATACTAAAATCAGGCCAATCACCATGAGCGTGACTGCGAGAGTGTTGATATTCATTTATTCCTGTTAGAAAGTATAAACCATGTTTACTTTTACAAAAACTGTCTTTATCAGATGGTACATAATATATAATGTTAGATCTTTTCATAGTTAATTGTTTGATGAATTGAAAACTCTTCAGTTAATAAACAAAATAAGCGAAATAATGAAATATAAAACTTAGTCTTAAAATAGTCTCTAAAAGAAAACTATTGTTTGCTTTTTTTTATGTCTGAGGTTTTGTATTTTAAGCTTAATATAGTTTAGCACAATCATATTACCATGAAGAAATAGTTTGGTCCAGTTACAGCCATTTTGAAAATAACAGAATAGAGGAAACTTCATACGACTGAATAATTCATGTGTATTTGAACAGTCAGTAAATATTGACTTTCTCTTTTTTTTTTTCCTCTCTTATTGACTTAAAACTGCTTCTGATAGAAGCCAGAAGTATGAGTCTGTGTGTGTGTGTGTAGACTTTGTTGGAAGTGATGGACTGGGAAGCGGTTCTTATCAGAGGCAGATAAATAGCGATTCGACCTTTCAGCCTATGCACACTCCCTATGGTGTTTAATGTCTGGAATAGAAAGAAGTTTCGAGTGTGTGTATGAGTGTGTGTGTATGAGTGTGTGTGAGAGAGAGAGAGAGAGAGACACGGGGTTGACTAAGAGTAATGGCGCGTGCATATCACCTTGCCCATGTGCATGTGTGAATGCAGGGAATTTTGTGTGTGTGTGTCAGTGTGTCTGTGTCAGTGTGTCTGTGTTAGTGTGTAAGATAAGACGAGTAAATAAGCCGTATCCGTCTGTATGCTATTTGAGAGAGACTCTTAGATGCACCACCGTCACCCCCCTTAAATTGCCACATGGTCAGCCCAGATTTCTCAGAATGCGGCATGCTATTGACCTTTGACCCCAATCATATCAGCCCCCCCCCCTTCTTTCCCAGTTTATAGATACACTAACTTCCATAACATGAGGCTGTTAGTTTTGTTGCTGTTATAATAATAATAATAATAATAATAATAATAATAATAATAATAAAATAGCAGTATTGAGATAATGTGTCAATAGTGAATAACTAAATAAATAAATACTTTTGCTTACCTTATTAAAGCATTATGTTTAAGTACTAGTTTAGTTTTATTGTTGTTGTAATAATAATAATAAAAATTCCTTTTATATTCTATCTATACTAGTACATTTTTATTAAGTTTAATGCGTTCACTATGAATGAACCTTATTATATTTTATTTATTTAAATTACAAATAATTTTGTTTAATAAGTTGAATGTTAAACTTAGAAAATGCTTCATATAATAATATTAATATTAATATTAAAGATAAACATTAAAAATATTAAAAGATATTTTCACTGCTTAGACATAGTATTGTTTAGTTTTGTGATAGTAAATAAATAAATGAATAAATAAATAAATAATCCTTATAATTACCCTAAAGTGTTCTTAAAATGTAGTACCTTTCAGGAATATTCAAGCATTCTTTTTTATTTTTGATTTTGACACTTGTTACTGATTTCATCATCAAAGAACATTATTATTATTATTATTATTATTATTATTATTAACAATAAAGGTAACATACTAATAATACATGTTAAGCCTAAATTTGTAGCATTATTATTAGGGTAATAAAATATTATTATAGAAGTAAATGAAAAAAGTCCTAAGTACAACACACGCACACGCACACACACACACACACACCTGTCATCAGTAGGAATAATCAGAATGAAGCTATTCTCATTAACACAGCTTGTTTTCTTTTTCTCACCGCTCTGACGTGCTCATGGTTTATAACGTGTCTGATCGGTGGTGTGTAAGAAGCTTGGATTTTGGCAGCCCAGGTGTCAGGATGCTTTAATCACAGGTTTCGCGGCAGCGTGTGCGGCAGTGCATTTCTGAATGAGCGGTGTGTGTTTCCCCCCTGCAGATGGACACGCTGCTTTCCGTCAAAGTGATGATGAGTTGTTTCAGTGTGTCAGCGTGAAGTCATCCAGCTGTGCCCAGACTCAGATAGTCCATTTTTTTCCCTCCCCAAACAAACCATCACACCTGTGCCAAGAATGCACTGTAGTGAGCATTTTTATTGGCTAACGCACGTTCGTGAAAACGTCTTGAGACTCAGCTGGGAATCGAAGGTTGAGACAGCTTCGGACTTGGAACTTTTGGCATGTGTGCGTGTGTGTGTGTGCTAGAAAGAGATTAATATTACATACTTGTGTTAAACCCAGCTTGGAAAAAATACTTGGGCAACACTGTGACTGATGGCTCTTAAAGAGTGATGTATAAAAGAGTTGGATCTTGGTTGCAGAAATTTTTCAGACATCAGAGTTATGTCTCCCAGGAGAAAGCCTTTTATTAATGAGAGCTAAACAGCTTTTATTAATGAGACACAATCTGTGATTTTTTTTTTCCATCTTTGGAGGATGTAGTTACTCTTGGATCCAACTATCTAGCAGTTCTACACCATAATGTGGACAAAACAAAAAAAAATTCGACGAAGAAACAAAGCTGAATTTCAGGCCGCGCTAAAATGCAGAACTCAAAGCGGGAATTGGTTGTGTGTAAGGACGAGCTTTATAATAAACCCAACTCTGCAAAGCAACCTCGTTAATGTGGAACACACCGCATGATTGATCAGATTTCCAGATGAAGCGAAAGATCTCGTCTAGCATAAGGAACCAGTACAGCAGGTTCCTTATGCTACAGGATGTTGAGGTCGGGTCCCAGTGTGAGGTAACCCGTTGTGTGCTACGTATATACTCTACTGAAAGTGCATCTGCGTCACCTGTCACAGTCCTTGAAGCACAGGTTGGGGATTAAAACAGTGCTAACACACCAGGTGTTGTCTTTGCAAGATAGTTGTTTAGTTGGAGTAATACTTATTGGGTGCTGTCCTTGCAAGACCATGTCTGTTACTGTTATGAGGCATTTACACACATTTATTGAAGGGTATGACTGTCCATTTGAGCACAAGTGTGGATTAAAGACATCATTGCTGTCCTTGTGAGATCAGGGTAGGTATCATTTTGATGGTTGGACACATCAGGTCTACTCATGTGAGGCATCAACCCAGGCATTATCACCACCGATTGCAGGTAAGCTAGGGAACATATTGGAGGGAACATATTACATAGTATGGGTCCAAGCATGGGGCCACAGATCGCATGCATATTGGATACGAACATGAGGGAACATAGAGGGAGAACTGTTCCTGTTTTAATTGAATGCAGGTTGAGAACTGACAAACAAAATCAGGTCCCAACATGGGGATACACAGGGGTGTCTGTGGATGGGTAGTGAATCAAGATATGGAAACTAGTACCAACAAAATGCTGTAGATTAAATATCAAAACATGGAGCGCGGATTGGGTTAAAAACGCATTTTTAATGTTTGTGGAGGGGCACACGATGAGTAGTGATCAAACAATGGCACCGTGATGCTGATTTACAATGACACAAATCAGGTAATGAGTCAGGGTAGGTGAATCAGGTACCACATTGGAGGAGCAAAACAGTTAGAGACACAAAAGAACCTCTTAATTTCCAATTCCAATCTAAATGTTTAACCTTAAAACCTGAAAATGCTTTAAATTTTCCTGATCAGAATCTCCACGTTCTGTGGAAAACTTTTTGATTTGATGATTATTTAGATCATTATCATGTCTTAAATCCAGCTGCATCGCGGATAAAAAGGGGGTGAAATGGGTGTTTACAGAGTGACATTAAATGAGAAATATCTCTCCTTTCCCCACCTTTCTGCAAGTCTTTCCTTTTTATATTTTATTTATTTTCCTGTGATCGTTTTATCATCCTGGTATGTTCTCTTAATGAACTGGATGTATTTCCCTGACACAAACTACGGGAAGGAAAACAAACACAGATAGGCACATTAACCCATCATTATCAGCGCAGTAATTCGGACCAGATGGACCGTTTAGGGCTAAGCATACCAGCTTTACCGTGGAACGATCCATCTCTCTCTCTCTCTCTCTCTCTCTCTCTCTCGTTCATGCACACCCGCTCTCCTCCTCCTCGTCTTGTCCGTGGGAGAAAGTTGCTCTTCTGATCTCGATGTTTCGCAATCCCTGATTGAGTTCCGTTCTTGATCAGGCCAGCCCCGTGCTGTAGGAGCCCCAGTTACCAAGGTCAAGTTTCTTTAGATATTTTTGTATGCCAATTAAGGAGAACGGGAAATGTATTAATAACTAATGCCCCCCCCCCCCCCTCTTATGATAACATTAACTTCTAAACATTTCAGGTTAGTTTATTCGAAATTAAACCAATCTGTAAATGCTGGTAAAATTCCCCTATTGTGGTAATTATTAACTCCCATTATTAACTCTGGTATTATTTATGTCTACAAATTGTTAATTGACTTCCGTTCTTGATCAGGACATCCTGTATGTGTAGCAACCCTGGCAACCAAGGTCTAAGTTCTTTCGATTTTCTTACAGGAATTAAAAAGAAAGGAACATTTTATCGAAAGTATGCTAGTAGTAACATGATTTATTTAGAACTTTATTTGTAGAAGCACTTTTGTGGATTCCAGGTAGTTGCTAAGTACTAATACTGCCTTTGCCAATTCTGAACATTTCATACAAATTGTATTTTAATTACTAAACGTTACACATAACCTTAACCATGCTAAACATAGATTTATAGAAATTTCTAGATTTCTAGAAACATTAACCTCATGGTAAAACATTTAACTTTGCATGATCTTTGTAAGTGTTATTAGGTTTAAAAAATAAATAAATAAATAAAATAAAGTTTGTTGCCTATATTTAACAATGGTCCTAAAAACTAATTGCTAGGAATGTATATTTTTTTTGAATCATAGACCTCGGAGTCGGTATTACCATTTATTTAGGCCCGTATTTTATTATTAATTTTTTTTGCACCCATGCATTAAAGTGATGTTTGCTAGCGTTCCTGACACACGGCGCTTTTGCCAGTGCATTCCTCTCCACTCTCGCTTTGGGAATACCTGGCTGCTTTATATCTTCCACATGCACGCCCGAATGGCTCTGATTTTGCGAGCAGAAGCACGAGCACGCTGACAAATCCTTCACTGTCTCCAAACGCAGACGAGTCCATCAGTCTCTCCGGACAACGCTTATGAAGTCGATTTTACGCTCGGCTGTTTGATTCCAGCATCCAGACCAGATGCTGCTCGATGAGACACAAAACACACACAGGGGCATGCAAGCACGCATGCACGTGTATACATTCATCAATATTTTCATTATAATTACATGCACCATCTACTTTTATCTCAACACACACATGAATACCCTTATATGTGTGTACACAAAAAACCTGCAGTATTGCTTTCGTGTGTATTTATTTGCGCATATTCTTAGTGTAAACACAAATTGTGTATACATATTATCAATATACGTACAGTGTATATATTTATGCACACAAATGCACATGCAGTCTTGATACACACACACACACAAAGTATTTACTTATCCAGTGTCTCTTGCCAAAGACTACAAACGTACACATATACTGTATATAATTAATACAGATCTACACATTATAGTCGCACACATGGGTGTGCATGTGAAAAGGTCATCCTTAAACAGATGCATGCACTTGCATAGACAAAGGCTTACGTCTGCTCACTCAATAACGTGCACACACGTGTAGAGCAGACGGCTTGTGACCATTTGTGCAGCACGTACCTTCGTGTCTTTGCACCAGAGAGCGAGTGAAGATAATGATCTCGCTGTAATACTTTACAATATGTCACTGTGCTGCCCATTACGAAGATTTATCAGGTCTCTGAGCCGCCGTAGATCACACAGGCTCTGTAGATCGGTAACGTTTAGCAGGCGGCTGTTTCTACCCCTTATTTATTGGGTCCCTTACGACGCTGCCCACAGCTTTCACTGTCCAAAGCAACACCTAAAGAACTGAAAAATTAAAGCATTCAGCAAAAAAAGCTTTACTTTAACTTTTGCACATTTTGTCCAAACTTTTCACTCCAAACCAAATAGTCACAGGAGAAGCGTTATAAATGTTTAGCGGGCGATGAGGGAGTCGTTGGAGTCATCTACAGACTTCCCCTGCCAGGACGTTTTTTTGGGGGGAGGAGAGTCTGTCATCACATCAGCTGATTGGTGGATCTGGCTATAGATCTTTGCTTTGTTCTCTTTTTTTTATTTTATACATATGACTTCACAGTAATTCGAATCTCTAAACAACAAGCTCATTTGTCTTACTTGTTTACTAGTCACAAAATTTAAATGGCAATTCATTCTTCTTCGTTCCCTGAGATGGAGCGATGCTTGATTCGGTTCGATTTGTGTGTGAAAGCAAAGATTAAGAGTCTATTCCATATGCTAGCTTGTGATAGATGAGTTGCTATTCTTGTATATATTCTAACAAGTAATGGGCTTATTAGCCATTTGTTCAGGATGGACATTGAGAATTGAAAATGACAGCCATCAAGAATAATTTCTTTAAGTTGTTTACCATCTAAAAGGGACACTAGCAAGACATAACCAAAAGATCTTGCTCAAATACCCAGTGGTTCTCTGGAGGTCCTAACAATCCACAAACCACGGTGTACAAGTTTACTTCTAGCCTGCTCTTCTCATAAAATGCCTGTTGTTATGGTGATAGTTTGTAACTAGCCAAAACTTCCGAGCTAACCTTGAGCTCCTTCCCTGTGGCTCCACAGATCCAGGACTCTGTGGCTTTGACCAATCCTGGAGTGTCCCATTTACAAATCCGTGGTGACGGTAAGATCGTAGCGGCGGCCGGCTGGGATGGAAGCGTGCGGATTTTCAGCTGGAAGAAGATGAAGCCACTTGCTGTCCTGCAGCATCACAAAGATATGCTTCACAGCGTGGCCTTCTCCGACCATCCGGAGCCTTCGAAACGTCTGATGGCGGCGGGTTCGAAGGATCAGCGCATTAGTCTCTGGTCCATTTACACGGAGAACTGAGTTACAAAATGAATCTTCTTCATTTCCTAAAATGCAAATGTCCAGTATGAATGTACCAAACAATATGATTACATCAAAGCATATTAGCAGTATTCCTCCCCTTGAAAGGTTCTTGCTAACTTGCATCACATTACAAGAAAAGTGGGTTTTGAACAGGCTTAAAAGTTTGCGCTTGGCACACGGATACACCCAAAGCTCGATGACGGATTTTATGACTCGGGATCTTATGTATCCCTGTACTTCCAGCCAGAAAGATGAACAATCAATAATAATCAATTAAATAACTGAGACGTGAATGGAGTGAGTCTTTAAAAATACTTTCAGAAAACCCAGAGACCATATGCCTATTAATTCAAGCCATGTGTTTCAGCATGGCTCCTATGTCTTTGTGTTTATCTGTGGCTATTGAAGTTAGCACGAGTCTCCATCTGCTCCGAGCTCCAGGCCTGATTTAAATCCCAGAACACAGTGACTGAGCATCCTTCACCAAACACCATCAAACCCAAATGTTCGGTTGGTCTTGTCATACCTATGTTTGAATGCTGGGAAACGTCTAGAATGTCCTTCGCCGTTCACACGGGTTCATTAAGCTTGGCAGTTCTTTCACTGAAATGCAAGCCAAGCCAACATGACATCTGAGTGCTGTGTAGTGGAAAATGTTAGTGTTTTAATAAAGAATGTTGGGTTGATATGTGTAGCGGCCGAGAATTCAGCATTACTGCTGAAACACTTCTACATCTTGTGGAATCCTGAAATGAACAATCTCTTGTCAGGTAATTCATTAGCCGCTTTTACGAAGCTAAAAGCTCAAAAGGTCAAACGTTTTGTTTCAATTCATCAAGCATGGTCAACTTAATACCGCACAAACACAAACTGGCTGTGTTTTAATCCGTTATATTGTCAGCCACAGAGCTGAACCGTTTTCCGTCTACACTGTTTGCTTTCCTGCTTCGATAGATTTGTATTTGCGCTCTCAAGTCGCACCTGAGCGGCTGCACATAATTCACAGCTTGTTTTCTTAGAAACCGGTGGCGAGCTTAAACGCTGCCCTGTGGAATGACCCTGCCTGCATTCATCACACCGAGTTAATCAGTAGTGCACAGACAGGCCTGTTTGTTAGCAAGATTCATTGGGCTTGCTTAGCCAAAGAAAAAATCTATTTAAGCAAGCAAATTAATTGTGACACTGATTGTGTTATTGTGTTTTATTACACTGAAAGGTGTTCTAGTTAAAGAGTGAGAGTGTGGTACATGTTAAGTCGTCAGATTCTTTCTTTTTTTTTTTTTTAATAAATTTTTGTTCAGTTTTTTTTACTTTCGTGTGCTGTTCTTTCAAAAATTCAGCAAGACTCAGAAAATAAAGGTACCAAATGATAGTTTTCATTGTTGCTAAAGTGATACATTTGTACCGTTTTCTAGGAATGTGTTTGGGTGTGTCTTTAATTGGCTTTTACTCAAACTCTTTTACCACATTACACAAGGATTCTTGAGAATGAACTGAATTGTCCCCAGTTGAAATTCTTGGTGTTGTTG
Organism: Clariallabes melas; assembly: GCA_030014275.1. NCBI lineage: Eukaryota > Metazoa > Chordata > Actinopteri > Siluriformes > Clariidae > Clariallabes > Clariallabes melas. The sequence continues at coordinate 22,248,058 of JAQMYI010000014.1, forward strand.
TGCTCACTTGACACTGTGACACAGCATGCTGTAATCACCTGAGAATTGGCAATGCATTACCTGCAAATTGGTACAATTTACTGACAATGTAATTACTTAGGACTTATGCTAACTTTCTATACAATAGTGATGGGTCGTTCATAAGTGATTCGTTCTTTTTGAACGAATCTTTAACATGACTCAGATGAACGAGTAGTCTCGAAGAGTGATTCATTAATTTTCTATTGGGCGCGCATGCGCAAAGCATCGCAAAACCTCTGTATGTTATATACAGGAAACAGAAAGGAGTAGTTACCTTTGAGTCTTTTCGGTCCTGAGTCGTTCGTTCTTTTGACATGTGACTCCCATGGACGCTATATGCAGTGCAGTACACAGGAAACAGAATTGAACGATTCTGCTAGTGAGTCTTCAAGTCCCGAGTCGTTCGTTCTTTTTCCATTTGACTCCCATAGATGCTATGCGGTGCAATAGATTCAAAACAACGAACGACTATGACTGCAA
>JAQMYI010000014.1:22248658-22264415 GCA_030014275.1 Clariallabes melas
CGTGACTCCCATAGACGCTATGCAGTGCAATAGATTCAAAAGAACGAACGACTCTGACTGCAAGATATGATGGTGAGGTACTCATTCTGTTTATTATAATATGTCCTTAGTTGCACTGTAATATTTTCATAACTGGAACTATAGCCAAGGGGTATTTTTATTGAAAATGCAACATTTTAATTTATTTCTGATCAAAAGAACGAAATTAATGAAATGACTAAAAAAGATTTGTTCATTTTGATGAACGAGATAAAAAAAACCGAGTCACTAAAATGATTCAAACTTCCCATCACTACTATACAATCTGTGGTAAACTCGTGCCAAACAGTTATGAACTTTCTACATACACTATATGGACAAAAGTATTTGGCCAAACTTGTTAATTATTGAATTCAGGGGTTTCAATCAGGCTCCTTATATCCAGTGAAGGGTCACCTTAATGCTTCTGCATACCAAGACATTTTGGACAATGCTACGCTTCCAACTTTGTGGCAACAGTTTTGAGAAGGTCCTTTTCTATTCCAACATGACTGTGACAGAGCCCTGTGACCTCAACCCCATCAAGCACCTTTGGGATGAACAGGAATTTAGATTGCGAGCCAGGCCTTCTCATCCAACATCAGTGCCTTTCCTCATAAATTGCTCTACAGAATGAATTCCTGCAACAACAAAAAAAAAAAACACCAAAATCTGGTGGACAGCCTTCCAAGAAGAGTGGAAGCTGTTATAGCTACAGAAGGTGGACCAACTCCATATTGAAGTATATGTATTTGAGTGTGTTTGCTATGAATTGTTAAACTGCCACAACGCCTCACCTGTTATCAGCGACTTGAATACCCATGTTTTGGACACCTGTTACTACAGAAGCTATGAACCTGCTTCACACTCCTATACTAAATGTCACAGTCATATGCAGTGTGCACCATATTAGAGCATACTATTTAATATCTTAATGTACAGCGATTTTAGTGAAATTGTGTCTGGCCAAGTTAACACTAAACACAGAATTCTGTTATATTTTTCATTCATTGTGAAGAGCAAGGATGTATCATTAACGGCACTTTTATTTACAGGGAAGAGAAAGCATTTTTCCTACAATTGTGTAGATTTTCCCGCCACAATTAAAATTTCCTTGATTAGTTTTTTAATCTGGGATTATTTTCATTTGAATGTCATGATTTGCTTAAATGTTAAAGTTACAACAAAATTAATAATTGTTCAAGTCTGATAGGGTTTTTCACAGTCACGTGGGGATTTACGCGCCTGTGGCGGGAAAACATCAAACCGTTTGGAACATCCCATCAGACAGTAGCGGAAGACCAGAGGGGGTTTCTTATAGGGGGACAATAACAGCGGGCGAGTCGCCGGCTGGAGGAAAAAGGAAGCCCAAACCAATTCAATTCACTGTGGACCTTCATTAAGTCGGTCCTTGGGTTCTCTGGATATCCTTTCGAAGTTTTGGCCGTGACCTCTACCCGCGACCTCCCCCACGGAATGATAATGGTTTCCTCCCTCCGTCTCCTGTAGACTTTGAATATAGCGAACAAAGCCTTCCGCTATCTGTAATAAATCACATCGTGTTCATGCGCATGCGCGAAGCCGCAACTGTGAAACTGTCAAAATTGTTTGTTTAGTGCACGGTTTTGTTTGTTTCGTCCAAAAATACTCTATGAAAACAAGGCACTAACTAAAATGTCTAGTGCATGTACAGTACATGGGATTTATTTTCTCCTAAAAATTTATCCTGAATGACCTGTTATGTACTATTTTATTTTGTTATAGCCAATTGACTATTAACTATTGGTTTAAATTATCTATTTAAGTCGCACAGTTTTTTCTTCTTCTTATAAGTTATTTTAATTAATTAAAAAAAACATGAAGACAAATTAAACTTACAATTTTATGAACATTTTACACACCCTGGTTGTAGGCTATAATAAGTTTGTTTTACAAGTTCGGTCAGAATCAAATGAATATATAACGTGTTATCATTATTTTTGTGAACCTTTAAATTGTCCCTGACTGTAAATGTTTAGAACTTCTACTTAGAAATATGAATAATAATTGTAGTTTTATTATTATTATTATTATTATTATTATTATTATTATACCATCTTGAGAAATAATTCAGTTTTGTTTATATAGCGCTTTTAACAATGGTCATTGTCGAGTTACGGAATCAACTAAACGTCTAACAATCAAATAAACGTCGTTGCGGTGGAATTATCAAAGTGGCATGTTTTGTTTCTTAATGGCACTCCCATGCCGGCAACAATGAGCAGTCTTTGTTTAAGAGCATAGTCTTCATCAATATACATCATTACTGGTCGCGTTTTTATTTTGACATATTAAGAAGTGCTTTTTAAAAGGTGTAGTCATTCAAGAAGGCAATAATTGCCTCTGAAAACAAGTACCTGCCATGCATAGTGCTAATACTTCAACCCCTGAGGTCACAGAGGTCATTCCCGTATTGTCCTCCCTCTTCAGCAAGCCTCCATTAGCCGTGAAGCACAAACTGAGTATTGTGTTTTAGCTGCAGTCAGACAGCCCTGGGCCGCTCAGGGTCAGGCAGGTGGAAAGGATGGCCACTTTTCATGAGACCCCCATGCTAATTTTAGACCTTAGAAATCTCAACCTGTCTCGATGAAACCAAGAACAAATATGAAAAATTAAACACACATACAATCTGTCCATCAACGATAGCTAAAGATTTTTGTTTTGTTTTGGTCTGTTTTAATTCTCTGTTTTTAATTGTATTATTGAATTGTATTATTATTATTGGCTAGAAGTTTAATTGTATTATTATTTCAATAATAATAATAATAATAATAATAATAATTATTATTATTATTATTATTAACCATAGCAGTGTTTATTTGTAAGAAAGAACCGCATTGATTTATCAAGATCGTTTTGACCGCATTGATTTATCAAGAAACGAAACGCATTTACACGCACTGTTTTGCATTTATTGGATTCACGGGATGTTCATAACATTTCCATTCTAAGCAATTAAAATCACGAATTGATGACCGCTGAACTGTATAAATTAAGAAGTAATCTGTTCATTTAGTGAATTAATAAATTGAGAAACAAACTTTAATTTTCTGTTAAATATATTCCATGAGACATATTCAGTATTAGCAAATTATGATGCGTTTATTGTTGAATGACGATTTAAACTTTTTGTTATTTGGTAGATATAACCATGCTGCAGTCTTATAAAAGCAGCCGAGATTTTTGTTTGTTTGTTTATAAATTTCTGTTTGTGCCCGTTATATAGTGCCCTTTAAAATTCGAAATAATATCAGTGAATTTTAGTACAAATTGTAGTGATTGTTACACCGTTACTTTTTATTATTTGTATGTATTTCTTTCTTTCTTTCTTTTCTTTCTTTTTTTTATTTTTTATTTTAGATGTTTTTAATTCGTCTGTAGCTTTTAAATCGCCTACATCATGTAGCCATTTGGAAGTAATTACTACCGGAATGTTGACGTGCTATCTTTTTTTTCCTCTTCTTTTTCTCTTCTTTTTCTTTTCTTTTCTTTTCCGGTGGGATAACTGGTGTCCTGTGCGCTTATTTTGCGTCCATCAAAGACAGCTTGCGGAAGTTTTCATGAAAGTCATATAGATAAGTACCGTCTGTATGTGTGTGTGTGTGTGTGTGTGTGTGCGCGCGCGCACGCGTCGGTGCTCACCTGCTGACTCTGTGCTTGCATCAAGAACAAACACAGCTGGGAGGAACCCATAAAGGAAGAGTCCCAGTGCCCGGCGTGATCACGGGGCCAAATCATTCCCGGGAGTCCCGGTGCTCCAGACTGCTCCTTCCTGCCTGCTGATATAACCCAGGAAGGGTAACTATATTCATAACACCAACTCTGACTCTATGTTAACAGATATCATTAGGATAAGATGTATGAACATGTATGCAATAGTGACATTAAACTTGCATCAAGTTGTATTGCTGTTCTGTTCTTATAAATGGGGGGTGGGGTACTTTTTTTTTTAAATACCTTTAGAACTTTTCCCCTCATATATCATAATGCCTTCTTTTACTTCCTGTCTGTCTCCCTGCCTCTCCCTGTCTCAGAGCAACTTACACAACCTGGATGTTTTTCCCCTCCTTCTCTTTCCTATGAAACCAGTACCCCAAACAAAAAAAAAATTATAAGAGCAATTAGTCCTCGCCCAAATTGCTGGAAACATTGTTTAACCTTTGACACTGCAGAAAGTCGTTAGGTGTCAGAGGTCACAGCTTGTTTTCCTCTCTGACAGTGGCTTTGTGGAAAAAATGGGGGCAAAAAAAGTGAGTGCAAAAATAGAGTTAAATCAGAATGAGGTAATGTCTATGTCCTTTATGTCCTGCCTAGTGAAACTCAGTTTTTTTCTCTTTCTCTCTTTAAATTATTATTACTATTATTTTTCAATTTGAAATCAATTTTATACCAAAATATTAACGCTCTTTGCAACAAAATAAAATTCATACTGTAGATGCTTGATTGTGTTTAACATTTTTAACATAAATGTTATGTAGCACTATCTGTCATGTTTCCTCTTCATTTCATTATGTTTTTATTATATTGTAATAAATATTATAAAGGTATAAACAATACATTGCTATGTTTTATTGCACCTGTTTATAGGCCTGAAGGGGTTCAAGTAAGAAACAAGTTATTCTTTACAGAATGAAAAATGACACCACAAAACATCTGATGGTATCTTTCGTGCTGCTGTTGGTTTCTTGTTAATAGATCAAAAGATCTTTAAGAAATCCGATCAGTAGTGTGCAAGTTCTTGTTTTGCCCAAGGAACTGGTGTAGAATTTGTGTTTGAAAAATGTAAACAGATGCGTGTGGCAGCCTGCACGGTGCAGGTGGACTGACGTTTTTAGTTGATGCCTTTGCAAGTATGAATTGTGTTAAATTGTCAAGCCACTGTTTGCCAAACGACTCCAGGTTTGCTGTCCAGAATAACTTTGCGGTTCTGTCTTTCTCCCTCCTGCCTTCCTCCCCTCTCTCACTCCCTATGTGTGAGGTGAACTGTATGTTTTTGTTGAATGAGGTGACTATAACTTTTATGCATTTGTTCTGCAGTGTAATGAAAATGAAATCTTTACATGTTAACGTTTCAGTGCTTCCTTTCCAAATCAAACATGTATAAATCATGTTTAGACACACACAAGTAGAGCAAAGGAGCCTTTTTGTCCCCTGGGCTGTAATTAGATAAAGCCCTTAGGGAATTTTGACAAGGACTGAACAAGGTAATGGAAAATGATGTTGAAAGTAAAACATTTAATGCTTATTTTACAGGTTCAGCTAGGTCATTCTGTCCAAATTTATTTTGAACTGCATTAAGTCAGTGCCATGGTACAAGCTTCTCGGAGTTGTTTAAGATGGCCTAGTGTTTCAATGAATAGTAACTCAATCAGGAACAACAACAACGAAAAGAAAATAACATAAAACATCCCAAGGCGTCTCAACACCTTCAGATCAGAGCAACATGCAAATGTCTTGCCTACCTAGAAGCTCGATGGGCTCAAGAATATATAACTTATGGCTTTTTTTAAAAGCAAAAAAAGTGCATCCAACACAAAATATTGTTTCCAGTTCGCAATAATGCATTACTTCTTCTTATTGTGCTGGCATCTGTACTGTAGACTTCAGATCCTCCGGTGCCCTTTTAAAAGTCTGATAGTGTAAAAGTCACCAGGGCAAATAGGAGCTGAACTCCATTCCACCAGGCCTGTCTGGATTTTCCGTAAATACATTTCTCCGTTTAATAAATATAGTCGTTCATCCACCTCAAACGACACGCTCTTTCCAAAACTCAACCCAAGCTTTGGACATGGAGAACTGTAGTTGTGTATATGACAGAGAGTGACTGTTTGTCTCAGGGTGTTTTTGGTTTGTCTTTGTTGTTGTGAGTCATTATCTCGGCCCGTAGTCATAATTTGGTGGTGCGCTGCCAGTTGAGTACATGTTGGCTGTGGCTGGGTTCATGTGAGGAGGGTAAGTGTGACCCCGGATGCTGGGTAAAGGGTATGGAGCCGCCCTGGTTTTTGCGCCTAGGTAGTGTTCATAGGTGCTGGGGTATTTGTAGGGGTGATGGTGTAGCGTGTCTGCTGCCTGGTGGCCGTCGATGCGCAGTTCATGAGGTGGGCTACGAGGTCCGGAGGTCAGAGGAACAGCATGAAGGCCGCCCGGCACCGGCAGGGCGGGGCTGAGCACACGGGACATCAGCTGGTGGGCTGGGTCGGCATGGATGGGTGTGCCGTTGGGGTCACGATCGTAATCTCTCCTGCTGTCCTCTGTGAAAAGAATGAGAAGAGTTTGAATGAGTAAAATGTTAGTTGCATTAAGTGTCTAATGCATATGTGCTGTTATTTATTATTTATAATACAAAAAGAAAGTAGACTTCTGAATCGGTTAAGAATTGGTACACAAGACAGAGAGAGAATTTAATATAATTTTCAATTGATACATTTTCATTCTCTGAGAAAAGGGAGACTAAACAGTCATTGTTGATACTCATTTGTACTTTTAATGTCTATTTTTTGCCTGAAATTGGTTCATTCATATGGTAACAGTAATTAATTTTAGACCAAGGTTTAAATTTGCCTTTGTAAGTAAAAGATACAAACTAACAAAAAAGTGTACCCCTAAGGATACCATGCCAACAAGAAATGGTACAATTTTAAGCAACAGAATTGTAGCAATGGCAGAACAACATGATAAAACATTGACTATTGTGGCTTTGCATATTTATATAATCATAACATGCTTAGAAATCAAGGTCTGTGTATCTGCCCAGTTGTCACCCTGAGGTCAGAAGATTGTTAACATTGACATTAAGATTAAGGAAAATCACTCTGGCTTGGAGCGCTTCAGCCGTCACTCCAGTGGAAATGCTTTAGTACAATTTGGTTTGCTGTTGGGAAATGAAGTGTGCTGTGAGGCAAGGTAAGTTATAGGTCTCATCTGCCAAACAGCCTAATGCGCTCAGGAAATCGCTGTTCCACAGAGCTGGAGTATGTGAGGGGGGAAAAATGGCAGGGAGGATGTTTTTGGTCTGTGCGGCGTATGTCCTCTGGGCATGCAGCTGTTCAAACTTCTGTGTATTGAGGTCTGCAATCTGCCAACTGAAAATATTAAGTGTTCGGCCTTGTGGAATGTATTTTTTCAGAAATAAAATGTCACCACTATGTCTGATGCTGGTCTACTCTGGTGCCAAATCAGCGTAATGGCTTTTCAGGGGCGGTGATGTTGATTATCGCTGCAGCATGTATTTACAGGAGGTATGCTTTTATTCAAATAGCAATTAAATACCTAAAGTTCTAGCAGATGTACACAACATAGCAACAAATAGCAAGATTTAGAAATTGCACTGTAGCGTAGCAGGGTTGATCATGAAATCTGCACCGATCAAGCATTTTATCTTGATCTACTTAAAAAAAAAATCCTAACTGTAAACTCATTTGAAAAAGTTCAAATAGTTCATAGCTACCTTTCTCTGTACCGTTCTGCTGTGGGGGAGAAGACATTGGGTTCCTTGTTCGAGCAAAAGCACTGATTATTGGCAGTGAGCCTGGTCTATGATTTCTGGGCCTGAAAACGAACACAAAGCAGTCAGTAGCATAAACACAACATATGACAAAAAAAAAAAAGGGGGGGGGGGGGTGTCTTTATAACTGTACTTCTATTTATATGTTAAAAATTTATACTTTAAATAAAGCTAAATATTATTATACTGGGTGATGGTAACTCTATCAATATATCCTTCTTGTTGCAGTTTCAGAAGTTTTAGTTATGAGGATGAATATATGAATATTTAGAAGTTTAGTTTTAAATCTTCCTATAAATGTTAGTCTTCTATATAGATACAGAAATTAATAAGATATCTATAAAGAATTTGGGTATTCACCAGTAATTGTCAATACTCACCAGTCTTCAGGATCACAGTCTCGAAATCCCTTTGCAAATGGATTACTGGCGATTTTTAGTTGAGTTATCTGCCGAATAAAAAGTAGAAATTGTAGTTAGATAGTAAATCGTTGTTAGTAGGAGCAGTTTGATGCATAAATTAGTTGTAACATTTCTATGTAAATTTTAAATGAATGGAGATAGTAATCCGTCTTAGGTTTCAAAAGTCTTCATTGTTTATTGAGTATCCTAAACCATTCTATATTACAGCCTACATCATGTATTTTTCATCTTTCATTCCGCCAGCACACAAAATGTTTTTTTTTCTAACAAAATAAAAGATTGCTCATTGCGTTCCCTAGACTAAATATAATTTTTGGTATTTCTTTTCTGTACTTTTTTTTGTTTGTTTGTTTGTTTTGTTTAATAAACATAACTTTTACATTTTTGTAGGGTTTTATAAAATATTTTTGGCATATTTAACGTTTTCAACTCTTTAGTTACACTAATCATGTTAATGGTTAATGACTAGCGGTAGATGTGCGGCCGAGACATTCCAGACAGACTACCATGTTAAAAGAGCGCAAGGTCAAACTGATAGAAGACAGAGCAGGAAAAGAAACAGAGAGAGAGAGAGAGAAGCGAAAAGAAAGGGGCAGCACACATACCAGCTGCGCACTAACATCACTGATATGACAGTGCTGAGAGGGAAAACCCCTTCATTCATTACACGCACTATACATCTGCGCCAGATATTTCATTTTTTTAATAAATAAAAAAAACTGTTTTCATAGTTCATAGTCTATCACGTTTACTTCTACTTGATTTTCAGAAGTATTTTACAAATCAGTTTAAAAACCGCATGCATGCATTTGCTGTTTGTTGATTTAAATATACAATTCTGTTTATATCCCCTAAATCGGGTCATTTTTATAATATAACTACCTGCACAATAAAATCAAGTTAATGCATGTCTTCATCAGAAATACAATAAAATACAACTGTTTTTCTCTGATCTTGCTTATTCCCTAACATTTTTTAAATTAATTTTATTTTTATACCAACTCCATTTGTTGAACCAGCATCTCTTCTCAAAGTCTATCCCATGTCATATATGATTAATTCCTACAAGTTTTCACGTGTTGACTTCCGCAATATGAATTTAGCAGAAAGCCAATTTCAGAAGCACTCCTCGCCACAGAAATGGTTTTCTTGAGGCCTAAAAGCCGCCCTAAGCCCCGAGTTGTGGATTGAACTGTGGTTCTTTTTGAGCAAATCAAATAAACCAGCATTTCAGTTTACTCGCCCTGCAACACAAGACCCCTGCTTGTAATCCAGGCGTCCTAGTAGGAAATGGTGATAAATCAGTAGTGAATGAGAGTATTCCTACCCTGTGGTTCTGGTAGGCTGTGACGGCTGTGAATCGGGTCTCCTCGAAAACAAACGTCTTATAGTTTTCCTCCGCGTACTTCTCACTGTCCTTGCGGGGGTCCACGTAGACGACATGAAACCTGGGCTGATACCTGTGCATGGAGTTCAGGATGATCTGCAAAAACGGACAACAAGAGTGCATTGTAAGAAAAAAAAAAGAAAGAAAAAAAATAGGCCTACATACAGTATAAATACAAAAAAAAAAAAAAACGCGTATATTTTTCAAACCGCTCAGGGGGGAAAAAAACACATTAACTACTACTACTACTGCTACTACTACTACTACTACGAATAATAATAATAATAATAATAATAAAGTGAATGCCGCGCTGGCATTTCCAGACAGTATCCTACAATAGCATTATGCTAATTAGTAAATCATACAATAAAATAAATAAATAAATAAATAAATAAATAACAACAAAATCTATTCTACTACCACTACCACTAATAATAATAATAATAATAATAATAATACATTGAATACCTACTGCGCTGGCATTTCCCGACAATAACCTAATCAATTATGCATTATGCTATTGAGTCAATCAACCAATCACTAATCACTATAAAGGGAACGCATAGATACCCTGATTATGTACATGTCTCTAAAACTATGCTAGCTATAAAGATGAATGTCGTGGCATTACGTACACTAATATACAGTATAAATATTTCGCTCTCTATTTTTGTTTCAAAAATAAATTCTGTATTATAAAGCAGTTCTTAATATGAAAGCCTAAGCGTATCCTATCGTCTATATGTAGACTGGTGAAGGTTTATTTCACATTTAAAAATTCTCACATGTCCGTTATCATCCAGTAGATTGTTGGTGAGTTTAAGTTTGTCGAATGAGACGATTTGTTTCATCCACTGAGCTCCTTTAGCGGGAGAATCGGGGTGATAGTGAACTCTGCCCGGGGTCGCAGGATCAGCTTTACCCGCTACCAGCCACGACGAGCTGTGAAATGCATAGCTTAAAGACACAGAGAGAGAGCGAGAGAGAGAGAGAGAGAGAGAGAGAGAGAGAGAGAGAGAGAGAGACTTATGTGAATTATGTGATGCGCATCACAGTGGCCACGTGTTTATACATTGTGTCTAAAATTCTTACTGTATTTACAGTTTTGTCACATACACACTGTATGTAACAGCTGTTAAAACAATATTAAACTTTTAATATTAATATATATCTTAAAATTTCATCTGAATTATACAGAATAAACAAGCAATCTTTTACTGACTGTGTACAATCATATAGTTTAAAAACTAAATAAAAGCGTTCAGGTTTACAAATTCGCGCATTTTTGCGCATAGGATAGATTTTGTGTCTGAAATCAGGCAAAGAATTTAGTCTCATTCTGTACATTTTCAGTCCTTTTTTTCTTATTTTCTTTCCATATTATTTGTGAACTAATATTATTTGTGAACTAATAACTATATTGTTTATTTATCAGAAACGTGCCAAATGTTTCTCAGAAAAGAAATGCCGCCCAATAACTTGTGAAAAATAGCTTCATACTTTGTCGTGTTCTTAAATCATTCAGTGAAGATCCGACACTCAGGAATCGAATTAATATGTGGACACTTTAATCTTCCATCTAAACATGCTTTATTAATAGTACCGGTTGCAACATCGTATTTTATTCAGTAGTGATATAAGTAGTAATTATACAGACAATAGTATAAATTAAATCACTTCAGCAGAATGTGGAAGAGTACAGATTAAAAAAAAAACTACACTCTTAGACACGTAGGTCTACCTAGGTACATTAGGTATAATAAAACTGGCATGGCTAAAAAAAAATCTAAATTATGGGTGACTTTACTTTTCGTTATTGTTTTTGGTGTTATCCAGATCCGCTAAAATTCATCTTAGCCCTGAATATTGTTGCTTGACATCAGAATTAAAATTAACTGCAAACACTTAGCCTATTCATTAGTTATGCATTAATATGAGGCATTATTTTCTAAGCAGTATCCCGGTTTTTTTTTAAGAGAACGCGCTTTGTTGTTGTTGCGCAGTTTACTTACCGATAGCGTTTATCGTCAACTGGTAGGAAATCCATTAAAAGCATATAGTCAGCCATGGGGTCCATCCCAAATATTTTCACTTGGAAAGTAGGAAACATTCGTCTGGAAAGTAAACACCACGTTGTTAGAATTATTTTTCTTTTAAAAGAACAATTCTAATTGCCGGTTAAATTTAGAAAATCAGTAATATGGATAGACATACCTATCTTTTTCATTTCTTTCCTCTCTAAGGACATTTTATATAAAATAAATAAATAAAAATGTTTTTACTAGTTATTGTTAACTTCGGGTGTATAAACTTTATTTCCCCCAATTTTCAAACTTTGTAAAACGTCCAAACAAATGTGGATTTTTATTTGGCCAAAAAAGCTGCGGGACGGAAGTATGCATCTATATTTCGTATCTATTATATTATGTATTTATATATTGTAATATTTAATTTCGACTTGGTATTTCAATACCTGACTGATATATTTAAAAATGTATACAAAAATATCTAAAATTTCGAATAAAAGTCGAATAAAAGCCAAATTTTATTAATAGTCGAATAAAAATCGTTTAAAGCATGTTTAAACCTGGTTTATTAGGTATCTGATGTCGTACTATTTCTTTCCCTTTTTTTTTTATCTTACACTCTCCCACCCTTTCCTTCCCTCTAGCAACAAACGTGGTCTATAGGTTTTTCCATCTGCTGTTTGGGAGTGAAAGTGATCCTCCAGCTCGTCGCTCCATTAACATCAGAGTGTATTCAGAGGTGCAGTTGTGCTCAGGTGAGGCTAAAGTAGCTCTGAAAGTGCTTTCTCGAGGATCTGATGTTGGGAAAGATTTTTGAGTGACTGATTACCCTACACACTGAACAAGCATGCAGAATAATCCCACTGCAACGCTCATAAAACGTCTATCTCTCTTCTTACCCTCACCTGTGCTTCTTGGCATTTCCCACATGAGTTATATTGCAAATTCTGTAAATGTAGTCGGTAATAATCATACAGTATAGCTAGAATCAGAGCTGGCTTGAAGAGAAGATTTTCTATGTAATAAATTCGATATAAATTCATGCATGGCTACGGGCTATATTTATCCGTGAACTGAGGCTCGTTTTATCATATTTTAAATATTACTGTCCTGACCCTCCTGTCAGGTCAATGGAATGTAATACCCAATGCAATGATTATACCTTTTGCCCTGTAACTCACAATATGCTTTGTTTTTTCAACGACAAAGTCCCGTGAGTAACAATATATTCATCCTCATAATCATCATCATCATAAATGGTAAATCATTCCACATACTTTATAACATGTAGTTTTCGTTTTAAATATCAAGATTAAATAGCAAATAGTAAAAATGATTTTAATTATCTGATAAATAGTTTTAAATCCTAAAGGCAAAATTATCGTAAAAGATAATTAAAAATAGAATTACAAATAAGCATTTTGCAGTTATCACATATTATCAACAGAAATATTCATTCATTCATCTTCTATACCGCTTTATCCTCTATTCAGGGTCGCGGGGACCTGGAGCCTATCCCAGGAGGCTTAGGGGGAAAATATTGTTATTAATAAATTAATTATTATGCTAAATGTAAATAAGTGTCTAAAAATGTTTAGTGTTACACCACAGGACACATTAATGGCACATTTCAGAAAAAATGTTGTGAAAGACCGAACAAAGTTAGTGACCCCTTTAATTTTCTCAAATAGATAGATAGATAGATAGATAGATAGATAGATAGATAGATAGATAGATAGATAGATAGATAGATAGATGTTCATGTTGTTTGATATTCTTCTTGAGGAAGATTTGTAAAATCACCTGTTCAGAAAAAAAACGAGAGAACTCAGTAAGACATCACAAATTTTTATAAACTGACACTTTTCCAATCAGAAAATGTTTCTAAAATATACAATATTATTTATTTTTTACTTACATTCAGTAGCAAACAAAGTTCAGCCTGTCGTTGCAGTTCTGATTCTCCAAGGTTTTTGTCGTTGTATTGAGAGATCCACAGCGATGAGATGGAGCTGGACATGAAGGCATCAGGACGAGGCTCCCCAAATTTTCCCCGCTCACCCAGAACCATCTTCCATCCATGAAGTGCAGGCCGGTCCACACGCTCTCCGCCCCCATCTGCATCTGTGCCGCCTGTAGTTCCAGCTGCTGCAGGCTTGCATCAGAGGTCACAGATACCAAACCAGTGTAGTAAGTACTGCAGTACTCCTGAGCCTCATACCAGGTCATCTTCTCCTGTGGTGGCATCATGAAACGATAACAAAAGAAATTCCTGGGCTTTTCACACATGTAGTTCGCTGAGAATCCTGGAGGATGATAAGACGTGACAGCACAGCCGAACGAAGTTTGTTGTAAAAAAGTTATGTCGCCAAACCAGTTTGGGAACGAAAGTGGTTCTCCATCAGACCATGTCCAGATTCCTGATGTTCTGCTCAGCCCAGTCCAACTTCCAGAAGAACCGGATCCCGATTGTAAAAGTTGATTATATTCCTCTAAAGAGGTGATGGTGGCCAAATCTCTGTAGTTTTTTCGGCAATATGTCTGAGCATCATACCATGATGATTGATTGGTAAAGAAAAAATATTCTCTTATCTGACCTACAGCCACACCACATCTCACCACCAGCAGGAGAATAAAAACCAATGTTTTCATCTTTGCTCGGAAGCCTCTGAGCTTGGTATGTGTCTAAACAAAGTTGTCTCTATCTTTAGTAGTCTTTCTCAATGAGGTCATGGAAAACGTATTTAAAACAAATGCAAAAAGAAAGTAAATAAATTATCCTTAAAAATGAAGAACAAACCTGCTTCTAAAACAACCAACACGACAGGGGCTTGTTAGTGTAGATTTTGGTGTTGCATGTAGACATTAAAGACAACATAACCTCAAGCAAAAAGATGTTATCTCACTTGACAACTGCAAAAGGTTACTATGTAGTGAATGTTTAGAGTAAGTCTGTAGTCAAAATGTGAGAGTCAACAATATGCAGTCATCCAGTGTACAGTATAGCAGTGCAGATTGTGCAGTTCTACATGTTACTGTGTTTCATAGAGTAGCTGAATGGAAAATCATTCATTTCAATACATCAGCTGCACATAAAATTCAACTGCATTCAATATTATTTATATAACAATTTTAACAATTGTCATTGCTGCAAAGCAGCTTTACAGAATCAATTATGGAAATTAATATAAATGTTTAAGAAAACATTTATATGGGATAATTTTGATACAGTATATCAAAATTGTCCCATTGTCCCTGATGAGCAAAAAGTGTGAAGGTGACACGGAAAAACTCCCTGAGATGGCAATAGGAATAATCCTTGGGTGGAACCAGACTCAAGAGGTAACCCATCCTCATCTGGGTGATAACGGATAGCAGGGATTGATCTGCATTCATTATGGGAAATCCCATAAACACGCATCCCAAACAGACCACACGGGGCCTCCGCGCGACGACATCTCCAACCAGTTGAGAATGAGGTATTATAACGTGAGCAGCATCAGTGTATCAGTGTAACGTCATGGCACGCGGTGTATCAGGAGTTGTTGAAGTGCAGTGACTGGATGTTACAAGCTCAGTCATCTTTAACTCTTCATCATCACAGCAGTTTTACTCGGGGCCAAAGAGAAGAGACGGTATTTTGGCCAATTTTCTTTATATTCAACCGGAGAGAAAAAGCCGATGTGTCATAATATCGGAGAGGAAACAGTGGGGGAACACAATCACTGGGAAAAATACCACAAACCTGAAGAGACGCATCAAGGCATTCCATAATAATCACATGTGATTTTGTTACATGTGATGTATTTTATTTTATAGCTAAACCGTTGCCAAACCCATTAAGCAAATAGGCTAGCTGTGAGGGTTGCCCACTAGAGGGCAATGGTGTTTATTTGTAGTTTTTGTTTATAGACCCGGTCTCCCAGAAGGCACCTCAGTCAGGTGACGAGGGTTGCTCACCTGAACTGAGGATGCTCATTAGAGTTCTCATAAATACCGGTTTGTCCTGGGGAACTGGGTTGAGCATTAATTTACTTTCATGTAAGTTCTGTTGAGTGGGTTTTTGTTTTTTCTTGTTCTGTTTGAGTTTGTTCTGTTTTTGTTTCATGACAGTTGGCCTTTTTGTTTATGGAGCTTTTGAGTTGAGTTAAGTTGGTCTCTATCTTATGTTGCTGTGTTTTTGTGTCTCCTAGCAGGATTAGCCTCTAGGACAGGCATGGGCAAACTACGGCCCGGGGGCCACATGCGTTAAATGTTTTGATTCGGCCCGCCAAACTTGAAAGAATTTAATAAATTAACCTTGTTAATGTTTTATTTCCCCTGCAATTCTGATGTTTCCTCACTAGATAGTGCACTCTAG
>JAQMYI010000014.1:22264515-22278680 GCA_030014275.1 Clariallabes melas
ACACACACACACACACACACACACACACACACACACACACACACACACACACACACACACACACACACACAACAATAGTAGGCTATTGCAAGCTTGTGCACTGCTGGCAAAATAGTGGTAAATATTAAAGCTTTCAGCTCAGGGTTTATTATTTTGCAGCATATGCAGGAAATATAGTTTACTATTGATTTTCATAAACACATTCCTTAATATCGTTAAATACAAAGTCTTAATAATTAACTTTTCAAATAGTTGTAGTTAAAAAAATGTTTTAGTGGTACAAATAAAAATAGTTTTAATAAAACATAATTTCAATACAAGAATACTTCGCTGTACCAATTTCAAGTATTAATAGTTAATAAGCTCTTCAAAGTACCACACTACAAGTATTAATAGTTAATAATACTCTAGTGTACCCGTAGTACTACATGGTAATAAATACTTAATTTGTACCACTGTGCTAATATTAAAGTAGTTAATTTTTGTACTGCATAAGTATTAAGAATTTATAAATGCCATACTGTGCCACTGTTCTAGTATTAATAATTAATAAAGTTTTTAAAACTCCGCTGTTTTATTAGAAGTTAATACATGCTCTATTGTATTACTCTACTGCTATTAATATTTTATAAATATTTCATTGTATTAATATAAAGAGTTGGTCAATACTGCTATTGTTTTCGCATTTAGAATGAATAAATACTCCAGTATTAAAGACCATCGCGATAGTGCTACGAGCTAATAACTGCTTCAGTGTATAACTGTAGTAGTTAACTGAACATTATCTTGCATTTTAGTTTTTAGACTTAATTCAGTTATTTTTTAGTAATGAATATAGGTTCAATGTTCGAGGCTATAACTCTCCAGCTGCTTGCAGATGAACAGCGCAAAAAGTGTTAATTTAACATTGCAGGTGATAATTCAGTTCATTATTTCGAAATAAGACAGGTGTTAAATCGGCATTTCGACACTTTAGACGTGCTAACTGAACGCTTATTTCTTCATGCGATTGTTAACCTCTCAGCAGCAGGCCAGCGGTCCATCCCGGAAAAGCTTT
This sequence comes from Clariallabes melas, assembly GCA_030014275.1. NCBI lineage: Eukaryota > Metazoa > Chordata > Actinopteri > Siluriformes > Clariidae > Clariallabes > Clariallabes melas. The sequence continues at coordinate 22,265,573 of JAQMYI010000014.1, forward strand.
AAATATTAATTTACAGTTGAGTTTTTTTGGGGGGGAAATCATTTGAACTAAAAAGCCAGCTGTTGCACACTAACCTCCCAGCCTTGGTGACGATCATTTCGGTTCCGAGCTGATTAAACTCGTCCCAAAGCGCCTTCATCTCCAACTGCACGCTGATGTTGGCCACTTTGGGGTTCTTCTTGACCAGAGACTTATTCGGCGTCGACGATGAAGAGGATGAAGACGAGGATGACGAAGAAGAGGAGCAGCTGTTGGTGCTCGGGTCGCCCTGCGCTGCCTCGGAGCCCGAGTACGGCGGGTAACATGCGGCCTGTGGGGCAGAAGGGCACGACTCGAAGTGGCCTTCATGCTGGCTGCTGTAAGGATCCCCGGGTGACGGAGAGAGGTGGTGAGGATGAGGATGGTGGGAATGAGGGTGGGGAGGATGAGGATGGTAGCTGCCCGGTGCATTCAGGCTGTTCAGGCTGCTAGTGGTGAAGGCTGCAACATCGCAAAAATGGGAGAGCTGCGTCAGCCACGGGCTCGAGATGGCTGAAATCATTCCCAAAAACGCAGAAAGCAACACAAAATTAAAAACAAAAACAAAAAATTCTGAGCAGTGCTCTGTAGGGTTTCAGAAGCAAATGCAAAGACAAAAACGGACACTTGGATATTTTACACAGTCCTGGTTCGAAAAAATAATGTCAAATAGTTTTTTGGCATTGATTTGAAAATGCATAAAATCCGCAAAAAAGAGAAAATTAAATCAAGTAAAATGAAATGATTTAAGAACAATATATTTCCCGACGCGACAAAAAACAATTCTCTCCTTTCTAACAGTGTGAAATGTTCAGATCGGCGGGAAATATAATGAGTTAATGTATAAAGCCATCCAGTTTGTCGTAAAAACGCGTCGTGTCGATGATCACGAGTAAAGAACCCGCGCAGTTGTTGTGTTTTTCTCTCTGCGACTTCTCCAATCTACCTCTCTCTTCTCCTGCCTGTATGCTAATGCGAAATCCAGACTTACTTCTCTCTTATCTTCTCCCCATAGGGCCTCCCCTTCACCACACACGCACACACACACACACACACACACACACGCACGCACGCAAATCCCCGGTTCTTGTTTGTATTTAGATAAGGCACCGCAGGTATACTATCCTCTCCTTACATCTATTTCCCTGACTGTCACTGATTGACCCAAGATGTTAGTTTTATTTACTTGTAGCACATTTTATAAATAGCACGTTTATGAATCGTGCATTTTATCATCCTGCTTCGCTTAGTGTATAAGTTAAATGCAAATGATGAGCATATTTAATTTAAACATTAAACTTGCAAACAAAGCGGCTATTATGACTTAAATTTCAAAATACCATCTGCTTTCTTTCATTTTTCCAACTTCAGATATTTAATTGCACATAAATGTTACAATTTGGAGTTCATTTAAAATTTGTAAAAAATATTTTTTAATTAAAATTATTTTAAATAAAATACCAATATATAATATTTAATCATACCACTGATTGTGATTTGAGGCCACTTTGGGTTTATGCATAAAAAATAGAATAAATACAATTTGCAACACGTTTTACGACTAGGCCTAACTGTCATAACACCATTATCATACAATATACCATTTATTACTGCTTACTAATTTAATTTATTTTTATGTTAATTCTGCATTATTTGTCGTGCACCCTTAACTACTAAACTTTTGCACGTCATTTTGTAACAATCACTTTGTTAATTTTTGCATGCCTTTGCACCCACGCTTTTTTCTACACATTCCTGCTTTCTGCTTCTACGCATTTCTGAATACATTTAAATGATCACTCTGTTTGCTCTTACCGACCTTACTGCTGTTTTATCTGCACGTGCATGCTGCACTGTGCAGCAGTAAATGAGCAAACGTCTAAGCGACGGGCGCGAGCGTCTGCGCGAGCCGCCGCCGCTGATAAAGCAAAAAAAATAAAAAATCGCAGCGTAATAAGTTTATTATTTCTGTGTTTATGTCTCTCTCTCTCTCGCTTACCTTCCATTTCCCTGGTCACGGTGCTGTAGTGCATGGTAGTAAAGGATCCGTGTTTGTCAAAAGTCGCGTTTCCTGCTGCTGAAATCAGAGAGTCGATACTGAAAGCATTTGCTTTTGGAGAAAGAGGACTGCCTTCGTCCATAGGAGACAGACAAATCATACAGGTCTATGGTATAAGACCGAAGTTTTTCCAAGATCCCGCTATTCCCAGTGTTCCCTCGTTTCTAGTCCAGACAACAGGAAAATCAACAGAAGAAAGAATGTTTCGTTGTTTCGTTAGCGGTATCGTCGTTTTTTTCTTTTTTTCAAAGCCAAGCCGTTTCCAGTTCAGCCACACATGGTCTGCTTGTCAGCTCGACTTGTTTTAAACACTCCGATTAAAAGACTGTGTCCCGACATGTCTCCTGTCGTATATGAAAACAACATTTCTCATCCCGACGAAGAAAAATATGAGCGTTTTCTTTCTGTTTTTTAAAGGAGAACTTACCCCCACCGTGGAACAGTCCTGGCTCGATGTGTGCCTGCAGGAGAAACTATTGCAGACAGTGTGTGTATGTGTGTGTGTGTGTGAGACTGAAAGCTCCACGCCTACCAAAGAAAGTAAAAAAAAAAAAGACACTGCATGCTTTTGCACTGGGATATTTAATTTGAACAGCAGCGTGTCAGTGTGAATGGTAAGGCTGCAGTTGTACTGTAAATTATTAATCATTAATGATGAAATATTAATGCTTGCATTTTTTAAATAGAATTCAGAAGATCTGTGTTCTGATCAGTGCGGTGAATAATTCAGCACAGAAAGGACTAACGATCGACCTGACAAACCTGTCATATTGTATATTTTAGATATGACATCTTGTGCATGTGATTATTGAACAATTTGGTAAGTAATCAGAAGTACACGGAAGTATATGCAGCGTCCTTTAGTAATAATAATAACAATATATATATATATATATAAAATAAAAAATTAAATTTCAAGTTAAATTAAATGTTTAATTAATATTACGCGTAAAAAACAAACAAACAAAAAACAAAAACAACAACAACAACAACAACAACAACAGTGGCGCTGTATTAGGTGACATTTTTATTCAAACCGTTTCCCTTGATGTACTAGAATTGTCTTCGGAATTAGACAATAAAGATACATTAAACAAACAAACAAAAAATAACGATCCATTTAAATGAATACATGTATGATGTTTACATTATGTGCACAGTTTGTTAATTGCATGCAGTGCAAAAAGCAGAACTTGAGAAAGGACTTGTGAACTTCCAGCATTATAGGATGTTGCTATAGCCACGAGCACGAAGTTTTCCAGCATTTAGCATTTACTGGACAGTAAGCGAAGGGATAAAGAATATTTTCGCAAATGTACGAATCATGACCCTGACATGATGAGCAGAAGTGAAACAGGGCCGGGACATTGTACTTGAAGCTGATTTTCTTTGGCCTTGCTACTTGACCCCTTTTCTAATCCGCTCTACTGTAGCTGCTTATCGCCTTCTCGAGCTCCATCATTAATGAATGACAACTAAAAGTCGGTGTGTTTTGCTCGAGCTGCTGTGATAGGAGACGGATTTGGCTCTGCTTTCCTCTCCTTTCCTTTCCACCTGGCCTCAGAGCTGAGAGGCAGCATGACTCTGATGGGATGAGACACTGTTTCCCTTCCAGCTTAACTCACTGTGGGCTTTATCAGCATCTCCTCCTCTCTAGAAAGCCTAAACAAACCCGTGCCATGAGCTGCTGTTGTTTTTAAAGGAGAGAGAGAGAGAGACGGCCGTTATTAAAGCAGTTGGGATTTAAATATTAGAAAATATATCCAATAAACCAATAAAATAAATGAATACATGAATGAATAAAATCATATCATGGTATTGATTTTGACTTGACGCAAAGTAAAAAATCACTGACTGAAAAATAATTTAATAAAATCTCTGCAATTGTGCTTTATTTCTAAATTTAAAGAGTTGTATCAATTTATTTATTAATTTATTTCTTTTACTTACTCCTTAGTGTTTTCTCGTTACTTTATTTTTTGTTTCCTTGTGCTGACATCGTAGTCTTTTATTATGTAATTATAAACATCTTTCATAAACAATTATATACTAGTAATAAGAATAGTAAGAGTACTGCCTGTATTTTGGTTAAATATATTATTTTAATGTATTGATTATAACAGGAGTTATTCGTGTCATGATCCTTGTTTTCTGAACAGCGCAATTCCAGAGAATCACATCATGTCGCGGGTCTCTCTCTCTCTCTCTCTCTCTCTCTCTCTCTCTCGTCTTTATCTGATTCGCTTCATCATTGCCAAGTCGGAAGCTCTTTTGTAAACACAAAGGTGATAACAGACAAAATACAGAGCTTCGTTAAACACACGCGCGCGCGCGCCTAAGAGCAAGAGAGGAATTCATTTAGGTGTGGAGCTGTGCAATATTGTGTGTAGCATCATTTATCAATCATAGACGACTTCAGGACTGCAATTTTATAACACTATTTTAGCCTAATGAAACAATCAAATGCACATCTGATTTGTTTTGTGAAATCAAACATTCATAAGAACTGAAAGCGCAGATCAACATTAATTCTCTGTAAATTCGTATCAAACACGACCGATTATCTCTCACCTCTTAGATTTTAGTATTTTTTAACTTAATTCTAATTTTCTTGCAGTTCAGAAATTAAGCAGAAAATGTTACTACATGGTGCTCATATCGAAGTATATATTTCTGACGTCATTACGCATTATGAGCTTTTTCAGCTTCTTTCTAAATAGTGGATTTGTATTTTATTTTATTTTAGCGCATTTTAAAAGCCCACAACTTACACTCCTGCACATTGTCTGATCAATATCTTATCTAATGCACACATGCCAGAAACTGGTTCATTTGTTTCATTTGTCATCATTTGTTTTGGTTTAATCTGATCATTCATTAAGAGCTCTTTGTTGGGCGTGCAGCTACATTATTCTACTTCCTGTTGCTCTGCTCCGTAGAGTCATTCTAACTGCTGAAACGTGTATCATTTATATAATCCACACACACACACACACACACATTATAATCTTATAGTACTGTGTTACAGGATATGCAGCCATTTTGTTTTTCGAGATATTTTACTCCACATATTTGTACACTTTGAGAGGAAGATGACACATACCGTTTCTAATTTTGTGGATCATTTTGTCTACTTTTGTGTGTCACGGGACGGATGAAAAGCTCACTTACACAAAACAGATTTTTGTTACTTTTCTATGTATTTTTGAGCACAGATTTACAAGTTTTTTTTTTTATTATTATTTTTTCACAGGGTGTAACGTCTCCATGCATAATGGAAATTAACACCTTATTTATGTATGTATTTATTTATAAATCTAACTTTATATATAGAACCACGTTTTAATTACTAATTACTATTTCTTTGTAATAGTAATAGTAAATGTAATAGTAATAGTCATTAGTAATTAATTACTCTGGAATACAGTGAAATCATCTCATAATGAACTAGTTTGAACACATCTGGTTTGTGTAAATGCTTAATTGCGTTCCTTAACCTTGTGTTTGGAGACTATTGGGACTCCCTGTATAATAAAATTTTATATGCATTCTGAAAGAGTTTCTACTAAACTTGGTATAATTTCCTAAATCCAGAGTTTTAAAATATTTTATGGCTTTATGGAAAGTTTAATATCAGTAATATCTACATGCGTACATGGTCTTTATGTGTTTTGAATAGCGAAACGTTTTTGGTGACCTGCTGACAATTATTATTATTATTATTAGTAGTAGTATATTATTATTATTATTGTTTTCGTTTTTATTTCTTTAAAATGCCAGTGATAACATATTTCCACTTATACTGAAATCGATGGCTCAGTTTAAAATTGACCGTGAAATGTTTTTCCTTTTGACATTTTTACTTTGATTTGCAATATTTAACAGAGTAATGATGCTGAAATAAAAAGGCTGCATTGTAGGGTTGCCATGTTGATGTAACCGGTACTTGGAAGCTTTTAAAGATTTTTACCTTCAAGCAGACTAAAAAGAACAAATATCTAAGAAAAGCATTTTGGAAATTTTGGCCTATATTTTGGAAACATATATCTATCAACATGACATATAAGCGGTAAAATACTATATAAGCGGTGTGTGTGCGTGCGTGTGTGTGTGTATGTGTGTGTGTTTATGTGTGTTTATGTATGTGTATTTTCACTGCCTCTGCCTGTCACACATTGGACTTGACTTGACCTCAGTGGGTTACTTAATAATAATAAAAATAAAATAATTCAGATAACGACAACGACGACAACAACAATAATGACAACAACAACAACAACAACAATAATAATAATTAAACGAATTTATTAAATGAAATAACAACAGAAATGTTTATAGAAATAAGTTAAATATCATTACACATATCGAAATTTTTGATTAAACATCTCCTTGCTCCGTCTTTTAGAATGATTATTAAATACTCATATTTTAATATATTTTTCCCGTGTTTGAAGATTTATATGCATGCGAATATTTAATTTATCACATCACCCAGCTCTCGAGCTGTCTTTACATAACATTTCTATTTTGTTCTTTTTTTTTTTTTTTTTTTAAGGTTTTGAGCAAATCCCGGAGAGGGCGAGAAAACAGTCAGGTGCTAATGAGAGTGTGAGATCAATTAGCAGATAATAAATCACTCACTGTCAGAGGAGCACGCGGAGGTGATTTCAGTATCCATATATCAATGTGTGTGTGTGTGTGTGTGTGTGTGTGTGTGTGTGTGTGAGAGAGAGAGAGAGAGAGAGAGAGAGCGGCACTGCGGCCCGCGTATATAAAACTCTATCCTATCTAAATATTAGCCCAAATCCCCGGAATAAGAGTCTCAGGAAGGGAGCAGTTGACCGCTGACAGTTCGGGTTTTGCCGAGCAGCAGCTCCCAGCGGTGTCTTATGGAAAGCCAAAAGTTTAGCAATCAGTGAACAAGCAACTTAAGAGGTGTCCAGCACCATAGGAGAAGACTAATAAAAAAAAGAGCTAAACAAAAACTTTTATTTGAATTTTGACTTCTTTTATTTTTCTCAATTCACAAATTTCTATGAGTAAGATACTTGTAAATGAAAATCTATACATTTAGATGTTTATGTTTTATGCTTTGAAGTGTTACTTAACTTTTCTTTGAATTCAGCTTTAATTTTGTTAACAGTAGAAAAGATTATTTCAAGATTCCTAGCTTTTTTCAATTTGACAGTACACATTCAGACTGACCAAAATATCTGTCCATGCTGAAAATCAGAAATTTCTTTGGACTTGTCATTTTACACATACTAAAACAAGGACCTCTTATAATAGTAACAACAACAACAACAACAACAACAACGATAATAATAATAATAATAATAATAATAATAATAATAATAAAACAAATAGCAATTAGAGTGGCATAAAAGTGTGGTGCATACATTTTAATCTTAAAATGAGTGTAAAAGCAAAAGCAAAAAAAAAAAAAAAATTTTTTTTAAGTTAAACTTGGTCTTTCAAAAAAAATAGTATGAAGTATAAATTATTTGTGACTTTTAGATAAAACAAAACATGAAGTGGACAGTCCTTATGCTGCTCTTCACTTCTGGTATGTTTTTCACATAGGCTTTCTCTAACAAGATAACGTTAAACTCTGGAGTGATATCTGACTGTTTTGACTGCTTGCATGGAAGTTTTGCTTAATCGACATTTTGGAGATTTGGATCGGGATTTTGGATTACTAAGAACTATTTGGCTTCCCATAACACCCCACCCTTGTTGATTTCATGTAGCGGGGGAGAAAACCTAAAGGGACTGATGTTTTTTTTGTTGATGATTTTAACCTAAATGGTTGTATTATTTGAGATATTTCTAAACTGTACCATTTTTTTTTATTAAATCTGAAATTCCGTCGTGAAAATATTTGATTGGTTTAGAGGGAAGAACAAAATATGCTGTTTAATCGAAATATTATTATTACTTAAAATAAACGTAAATGTATTGCACTGTACAGCACTGAATAAAAATGTTTAACTATTGGTTTAACTATTATTTTTAATGGATTTATTGCAGTGCGTGGTTATTTACAGGGTTAATAACAATAATCGTTCTAAAGATATTACAATAAAAACGGTAAAGATTATTAGAACAGTAATAACGATAGTGGAATGCACAGTCCGTATGCTGAGAGTTATGGTTTAGTTTAAACTTAATAACTGTTTTTTAGTGTGAAACAATGAGAGAAACGTTTTGCGACTCTTCTGGGGATTTGTGTCTGTGAGAAACGGGAAAAATGTGACAATCAGCAAGGACACGACATGGGGAAACATTTACAGTAAACACACTTCCGATTTGGCTCGAAAAGAAAAAAAAAATCCATTTTCTTGTTGAACTGAACATTTTATTTTTATTATTACTGTTATTTTGGTCATTTGAGTTCGGGACAACCCAACACAATGAAGCTCTTGCACAATAAGTGTGAAAATGTTTTTTAGCCCCCAGTGTCCATCTACACTCACACATTTACCCTGAACTTAATACACACCCCGATGACACACAGAATAAATGATTAGTTTTGGGCATCACTCTGAAGGTCAGTAAGATTTTCGTGGTTTGTAGAGCTGAAATTAACACATTTTATTCATTTATGTAAAAAAACTTTTTTTTAAAATTATGTATTCCTCTTTTATAAGATTAGATTTAAAATGTTATATAAATCATTTGCATAATATTTTATATCAGACAAAATTTGACATTTTAAAGCACATTTGATAACATTGACATTTGCTTGTTAAAATTAGAGAAGCTCTATTTTTTTTTATCTGTGTGGTTAGTAGAATTAAAACAAAAGACACAAAAACAATACAGAAAATTCAAATCACTTTGTGATTATTTAACATTCACATAATTGTATATTGTGTGATACAAAAAATATTTTCTTATTCAACTTAACTGAAATAAAATCAGATCCACTTCACATAACCAGTTTTAGGATATTTCTGTGAAATATAATTTATGTCACTGATCTGCAGTAACACCTTTTTTCTTTTCTTTTACTAGCCATTTTTTTTTTTTTCATGTTTTGGTAATTTAAATGTGTAATACTAGTACATAATTATTTTATTATAATAGACTTTATTATTTATGCCAGAGAGAATTGCAATTAATAAACAGTTTAATAAATGAAACAAATTTATCCCATGCATTTGTTCAGGCTGAAATGCACATGGATGCAGGACACTTTAGTGTCTCTCTCGCAGAACTCCTTGGTCTCTAGGAAGAAGCAGGAGGACAGAAAGAGAGAAGAGCCCTGGTTAAGGCTCCTAGCTGGAGATCTCGGCCACCTCGGCCTCCTGTGTTTGTTTATTTGAGCAGAGGAAGGTTTTCTCTCTGCATGTCTCTCCTGAGTTAACAAATAGAGCCATGACAGCTGCCATCTGGAGCAATCAACAGGTTCCTCCCCCAAAAACAAGGCCACCAAACACCAAAACTCATGCTGTCAGGGCCAAAAACTACTGAATGTGTCAGTTTGTGTGTCTCAGTGTGCATGTGTGTGTACATCCTCTACAAGCAGATGCAAGGGAATCAGATGTGCGTGACTGGGCATCTCTAGTGTAACCCAGTATGCAAGGATTAACCACATTGTGTTTGTATTTAGAAATACAGCAACTGGTAAACAATTGTTGTTAATTATTTATCAGAGATGGCATAATACTATCTTTTATTTTACAATAATAATAGTGCAACTAATATCTTGTGGAGTATAATATCTATTACCAGATAATATTATTATTTTTAATGGTTTCTTTACCAAAGCACTAAATATAACAGGAAAAATACATGGTTAGAAACCTGATGTCAACTTTTTCATTTGTTACATTCATAATTTTTATTTCCTAGATCTGATCCATTATTGTAATGTTTATCTGTGCATAGATACAATGCTTTTATTCTGTATTCTTTTTAAAAATGAAATACAAAAATTTAAAATAAAATATTTATTATAAACCTGAGTTAAAATTAATCTTAGAAATGTTAGCACAAATTTATTCAATAGTCTCTGAGTTATTTTGTTTATCCAACTTTTGCTTTAAGGAAACTTGATTTGGTTTGGATTCTACAAGCTTGTGTAAAACCTGACAAAATCCGTTTTTAAGCTATAAAATAAATTACAAACCAATATGCAAGATCAGCTGCATTGATGAAATATTCACTATTAAAACATATTTAAATCAATGTTATTAAAACAAACATTTCAACTTTGCTCCCAGACAAAGTCTTTGCAGCCTTGCATAAAAAAATAAAATAAAATAAAAACATTGCAATGTTTATTTAATTTCAGGGTTAATGGTTCTGTAAACATTTCTGTTTTTGATGCAATAAGAACTGCTAAATATGTTTTCCAACAAAGTTTTTTTTTGGAATGGGAAATAATTCATTAGTGGATCATAGAATAAAAATATTAAAGTAGTGAAATATACAAAACTAATATTATTTTCTATGCTATTCTTTAAAAATGAATAAATAAAAGTGCCTTTTTGGTTGTCATTTTTAACTTTGAAAAGTGAAAATATAAATTTCACTGTTTGTTTATCACTGTTTAAATGAATTTAAGTTAATTTACTTTAACGTTAAGGGTTGTCGTGAAAGCCTTGAATGATGGATTGTGAAGCTGTTTTTAACATATCTCTTGCTGTAGAAAAATGATAAATGTGACCAGCACATCCTTGAGCATGTCTAAAGGTCCAGATGGCTGTAAAGCAGTTCTCATTAAGCAAATTTCTCACTGTGGAATGTTCTGAAAGCACAGATGAGGGTAAAAGAAAAGAGTCACTTCTGTTCTCTCTTTCTCTCTCTCACACACTCTCTCCCACCATCCTTTGTTTTAAAGTTGGGAAAAAGCTTTTAGCTTTTGAAAAGTATCCTTTTCCTAACGGAGCAGAAGCCCCAAGCCCATCATCACCTGGGCCTCTGCTGCTCTCTGATTGGTCAGATCCTAAATAGCTAGCATTCCTACCATGAAAAAAGCCACGATATGGAAGCAGGGCAGTGCTGATCTCTGAAAATTAATTAAGGTCTTTTCTTTGTCTGCTCAATAATACATCCTGAGCCTGCAATTAAACATGAGCGCAGAACCTGAGAGCGTTATAAATCTGTCAGTAGCTCTTCGACTTGATCCAGGTTCAGGAGTTAAAATGTGTTTTAAAGTTGAGTCACTGTCCTCGAAACCTCGTACGCTCCTTAATTATGGGATTGGAGTCTTAGGGATTCACATTCTCATTCTCTTTCTCTTTCTCTCTCTCTCACTCTAAACCACACGCTCAATCTCTCTCATCCATTTCCTCCTCTTTTCTATTCTTCATTTTTTCATTAAATATTTGGCTTTCAAGAACTTTAAACCAGGACCTGATGCTTGCTTGCCTGAGCGAGAGATGAAATATAAGTAAAATATGGGTTTGTGTATGTGTGAGTGTATTTGTATCTGCCAGGTTTGAGCTTGTGGGGACATTTGGCTGGTCCTCACAAGGAAAATATCTTTTAAGTCCCCACAATGGAAATACCTTAAAAAAAAAAAATTGCAGCTTTTATATGTAAAAAAAAAAAAAAAAAAAAAAGCAAAAGGAAACTTATTTTTGTTACTGAGGTTAAGTGTGAAATGTAAGAATCAGCTTTCATCAGTTACATTAATAATTATTTCAGTGGAAGGTCCTCACAACGACAGTATGATAAATGTGTGTCTATGTATTTGTGTGTTTTCCACGACATGTTTAGAGGAAAATACCTTCGACTATGCTTTGCAGTATGACGATATAATACTGATATTACGATTAGTACTCTAATGACACACATTTCTCAGAGTTCTGAGAAATATGGCTATGAAAAATTATCAGAAATTCTGATTAGAAGAGTTGATTAGATGTTAGACTTTGGATTAGAGCTAAGGGTTTTGTACATGAACAGTTTGAAAGTAGAATGTGAATATCAGTTTGAAATTATATTTGAATATTAAATCAAAAAGTTTCCCCAACCTGTGTGTGAATATTCTGAGAGAGAAAATGATTCAGTTTTTGCCACTATGACTGTTTTTAACTCACATTCAGTGTGCTCCAATCTGTGTATTTTGTTTTTACAGAAGCATATTTTTTCCACAGTACTGATACACTGATGACCAATATATCATAACAGATATCATGTATCTTAGAAAAGTATTTTAATATAATATGTATGACATATCACCCACTCCACCCAAGTATTGTCATTTTTTAAATATATACAGTATACCCAGGATGTCCCTGCCCTCAGCTCATCTCTTTCCTTCCCTCTTTTTAAAGATCCCGACTTTAGGGATTCATGAACATTCTCAAACAAACACTGAAATCCGTTGATGTTTCAGTTCCTCTATTTCAGCAGATAAGGAACAAATATTTGCTCTATATTCCATTTCACTTACATTATATTGGTCAAAAACATCAGATAAATGACCTGTATTGTGAATTTTAAAAAAGTCCCAACATTGGCGTGTCTGTGCTGGCCGGCGTTCCCTTGCTTTTTCCTCCATAAAGGGAAACTGTTAACTTTTCACCACGTTAGTTAACACGCCCGCTGTGGGACGGACTCACCAACGAGGTGGTCTTCCACAGGAAATGGCTAACTTGTTGCATTCAGCGACCCCCCCCCCCCCACGTGCCCCCTGGTGGGTCAAACTGAGCCCAGGACTCTCTCTGGGCTTTCTGAAGAATTCTATTAGAGATTCTATAGAAATGGACTCCGATTGCTGTGAGGAAAATTATTTTTAGTTGCATGTTTAGTTTTCCATCATCGTCTGGTCATGTCTTGGTAAAGAATGGGAAATTTAGCGGATGGGTGGATGAAGGGAAGTCTGCTCGAAGATGTCATGGAGTTTTTTTTAACGCGCCACCTCGATCAGGGAAGCTTCAGAGATGACTATAAATGGCCATGTGTTAAGGCACGGATGCGTGTCATGATCATGTCTGGGGATGTGTCGTGGGGGGGGGGGGGGGGGGGGGGGGGGGGGGGGGGGGGGGGGGGGGGGGGGGGGGGGGGGGGGGGGGG
>JAQMYI010000014.1:22296560-22311695 GCA_030014275.1 Clariallabes melas
TGGGATAGGCTCCAGGTCCCCGCGACCCTGAATAGAGGATAAAGCGGTATAGAAGATGAATGAATGAATGAATGAATTAGTGTTATAAAAAAGAAATCAGGCAATACTATAGAATTTAGCATAGAAAACAGGGTTAACTATTCAAAAAACAGGCTAGAATATAAACTAGTATTACAGGAAAGGGGAAATATGAACTGGAACTGAAATAGAAAACTGTGAATATATGGAATAAATATAGATTAGCATAGTAAAGAGTATAATAATGATATTAAAAATACTGCAATTAAAGTAAACAGATTGCACTATAAATTAGCAGTAAAGAGGCTAAAGGATGAACTAGCATTACTGAAACAGAGTACACAGTGAACCGCGTGTGTGTGAGCTAGCTTTAAAGAAAACCTGTAACTAGGTTAATGAGCTATCAAATGAACTAGAGCTACAGAAAACAGCCCACAATGCATCACTGCAAGCGAACTCAAATCACCTATAAACTAAAGCATTGTAATAAACGTGTTATAATTATGACTCGCATTCTGGTAAGCTTGCTGTAATATGAGCTAGTATTCTAAACTTAAAAATCTAAAACTGTAACACTTTTAATTCGTTATTATTAAATAAGCATAAAAATACTCATTAGATTTAGCTTGGTTTTAAAGAGGCAGATTTGTGTGTGTGTGTGTGTGTGTGTGTGTGTGTGTGTCCACAAGTGTGAGTGATTTACAAGTGGTCAAGGCTGCACATATATCACTTCCCTGTTGACTTCACTCAATATAAACAGTTTTTTATCACATTTTCAGCCATACAAGTGTGTGTTTACAGACATGCGTTAGACCATTCCTCCTTCAGCTCATGCTAGCTGTCATTTGTGTGACTGTTATTACCACAATGAACAATGTAGAGTTGTATAAACGTCAGGTGATGGGAGCTGCAGAGGCGTAAGGTGGTGCTGGCGGAGCTGTCACGGCTGTAATTTTGTGCTGAAGACCCCTCTGGCTACATCCGGTGTGTCTGCTGTGTGTGTGTTTGTGTGTGTATGTGTGTGTGTGTGTGTGCGTGTGGGTTTGGTTCAGGTTGTGAAATATGACATGGGAGGTCTGTACAGAGGAAGATGATTTATATGCCACTAATAAGCGGTTTGTTTGTTTTTGTCAGGAGAGAGAGAGAGAGAGAGAGAGAGAGAGTGCTTCAGTGGGAGGTGTAGATGATTACCCATACAGGAACACCCATGAAAAAAAAAAACTTGTTTGTAAGATTATAAATATAAATTTCTGTAATGTTTTTTTTTTCTCCTCAACTCAATCCATAAAGCGCTTCCTCACTTTGTCCTGCTTAATACCACAAATGAGCTGTTGATGATAACGACTCCATTACTTCAATCAGAGTAATCTCCGTAATGACGAGAGGTTTCAGTTATTGGGACGCAGCCAGGCCCTCAATTACTCAAAATCTTGCCTGAATCTACATCCTGTCTCCACTTTGAGACATTTTTTTCTGTCGGTACGGTTAAGAGTTTTCAGTGATAAAGGAAAAAAAAAAAAGACATTTTGTTTTATGGGTTATTGGGCTGCTTTAAGCAATCGATCGCTTCATGCCAGCATGCTTGGCACAACAAAGCTGCCTATATAGTTAAAATTAAATGTTTTGACATGTTCTTTGGATACAGTATACGGATTCTTTTTACGCTTTGCATACGTCCTAGAAAAAGAATTCTTTAGTCATGAGTTGAGATCAGCGGGTGTTGATTATGTAACGTAATGAACGTGCTCACCAGTGTCTGATAACCAAACAAATGGTTGACGATGAAAAGCCACCCACACAAAATGAAACATGAAGCACAAATGTTTAATGTTTGAGCTAGAGATCATTTAAAATCCTGCACAGATTATTTAATATAACATTCCCAGCAGACACGTCCGACTACTCATGAAGCGAGCTGCAACGTAAACGGACCAAATACAATATTGTTAATATCTCAAGCTCTTTTTGAAGACTAGGGGTTTTATGATGTCCTCTTTTACGCCTGCCAGGAATTCCTCCAAACCTGCCTTTTTCATCTTTTCTCTACGATAATATACAGAACCTGTTTGTGTTTTCAGCATGAGTCTGCATGTTGGACCACCTGTTGCCTCCAGAACGGACTTAATTTTTCATGGCATTGATTCAACAGGGTTCTGGAAATATTCCTTTGAGATTTTGGTCCACTGGATGCTGCACATTTGTCGCCTGCACCCATTACACCACATCCCAAAAGTGCTCTATGGATGGATTAAGATCTGGTGACTGTGGAGGCCATGTGAGTACAGCGACCTCAATGTCATGTCTCAAAGCTTTGTGACATGGCATGTTATCCGTGCTCATAAAGGGATGGACATGAGCAACAATATTCAGGTAGCCTGTGGCATTTAAACCATGTTTACTTGGTACTAAAGGGCCCAAAGTGTGCCAAGAAAATCTCCTCACAGCATTACACCACCACCAGCAGCCTGAAATGTTGGTACAAGGCAAGATGGATCCATGATTTCCTGACCATCCGAATGTCGCAGCAGGAATTGAGACTCAACAGACCAGGCAACCTGTTCTTTCCAGTTCTTAGCTGACAGGAACCTGGTGTGGTCTTCTGCTCCTGTAGCCCATCTGGTTCAAGGTTTGGTGTGTAGTGTGTTCAGAGATGCTCTTTAGCATACCTAGCTTGTAACGAGATGTTATTTGAGCCACTGTTGCCTTTCTATCAGCTCGAACCAGTCTGGCCATTCTCCTCTGACCTCTGGCATCAACAAGGCACTTTCACCCAGAGAACTGCCCTCACTGGATATTTTCTCTTTTTCAGACCATTCTCTGTAAACCCTAGAGATGGTAGTGCATCTAAAATCCCAGTAGATCAGCATTTTCAGAAATACTCAGATCAGCCAGCCTAGCAGCAAAAACCGTGTCACTTAAATTAACTTTCTTTCTCATCCTGATACTCCGTTTGAACTTCAGCAGATTGTATTGAGCATGTCTACATGCCTAAATGCATTGAGTTGCTCCCATGTGATTGGTTGATTAGACATTTGCATTGACAAGCAGTTGAACAGAATGAAGTGGTCGGGCTAAAAGACAGATGTGCCATGATAGTGGGACTTTTTTAATCTTGCAGAGACGGGTATGTAACCATAACCGCAACTTCAGCTGTTCTTTGTCTATAATTTAACGTTTATCATTTCAAGCGAGTAGAAGCTTCTTAGATTTGACATCTAATCTTCTGAAACATGGACTATTAATTAAGAATTTTCAGACTGAGAAGTCTTTAGTGTGCGTATGTGTGTGTGTGTGTGTGAGTGTGTGTGTAAAAGAGAGAGTTCCTAATAGAAACCTGTTGTTCCTAATAGAGATAAAGAGGGGATGTGGCGGTAAAAACATTCTACCATCACTTTTAATTTAGCTAAGAATGAGATATTATACGAAATGCAGGTGTTACACAAAATCTTGCAGCTGCACTTACACACACTCTGACACACAGGTTTTTGTGTGCTTAGTAGCAGCTGCTTAAATTTTTCAGTAGGATTATGAGACTTCCATAACGGACAATCCTGTGTGTGTGTGTGGTGTGTGTGTGTGTGTGTGTGTGTGTGTGTGTGTGTGTGTGTGCGCGCATGTGTTCTTTGAAACTTCTGAAAGTGAAATACGACCCCATAAGTTTAATAAACACCTACAGCCTTTACACGCACCCACACACAATGCAGAGCTCATAAGATCTGAGCCACACACACACACACACACACACACACATGTATATTCACTGAGTTTACAAATCAAATCATTTGCGATACTCCATAAGGCCGGATGATTAATTGATCTTAAGTCAGGTGAGAATTTCGCAGGAAAACGCAGTAATTAGGAGTTATAAATGCCAAATTCATCTTGTTACTTTCCAGAATGATCATTAGAACCACAACCGGCTCCTCATCCATCACTGACCCTGTATTTGGCATCGGAGCCGCCGGCGGTCCTCCAGGCCAATCCCATGATCCTGTGCACGCATGACATCAGCAAACATGTAACCAGAAAACGCATTATATTTCCGGTCCTCTGTGAGATACAAAATGAGGGCTGTGTAAATAAACGCACCGTCTGTCAGTGTTATAAACAAAGTGAACATAAAACCTGGTGGCCATTTTGTCAAAGCCATGCTGACTGCGCTGTTCCCTTCTCTTGAACTGTTCCAGTATTAACATGGCATGTTATGAAATAGCTACGTAGCTAGTAAAGCTAATAAACACAGTTAGATATTAAGCTATAGCTAGCTAGCTAGTTTTACATGAAGATATTGTCACTGGAGTAGCTAAAGTTTAAATGGGGTAATAAATAATCCAGCATTACACCAAGACACTAGCGTCAGCCAAGCTAATAGTATAATAGTATAATAATAAGCTAGCATTAAAGTAAACAGACTAAAACTCAAACTAGCATAATAATGAACAGGAATTAAACAGAATTATAAACAGGCTAAATCAATAACCAGGCTTGATTTAAACAGACTAAAGCACAAGCTAGACAGGATTACATGTGAAAGGCTAACTTATTAACTAGTCCTTTACGTCAGCAGGCTAAAACACAAGTTATTGTTGTGGTGAATATTAAAGAGGAGAAAACACAAGTTAGCTTTCTAGGCTAATTCTGTCATCAGGCTAAATACAGAACTGAATCCGGCTATATAACTGTAGTAAACGAGGTAACAATCATTATGAATAATAATCATATTATTATTACTAAGAGGCTAACATGTTAGCTAGCATTAACGTACAGTACGTAGGCTATAGTATGAAATAGTGTTATAGTAAATCAGCTAATGTTTATAGTAAACAGGCTAAGACACAAACTAGCATTATGATAAACAGACTAAAGCACAAGCTAGTTTTGTAAAAAGTTGAGAAAAACACAAGTCACCTTTCTAGTTAATAGGCTCAATAATAAGGCTAAAATACAAGCATTCAAGTTTTTCTAGTACCTACAGTAGGTAATGTTATCTTGTTTTAAGTCAAAAGACAAAGTGCAGGATAATCGGATGAAAGTAATTCGGAAGCTAGTTAACTTAAAGCGTAGTGATGTGGTTACAGCTATCATCCATGTGTTGATTAATTTCCAATAATAACAAAGTCTCCAACTGTTTATTCTTCTTATAACATGTATACTTCGTCATGTTACTGAGGAACCATAAACCATAAACTCATTGTCCTGAAAACACGAGCTGTTACTGTAGAGATTATGTAAACAGTTTTAGGACCTGCTGTTAATGCAAAAATCTAGCTATGCTTGCTAACCAATTGCTACCGGAGAATATAATGTAACTTGCTAATTTACTATAAACTACCTAGCTGAGGGATAATTTGGCTAGCAATGCTAGAGTGCGTGCCTTGCCAGTGCTAGCATTTGTAGCTGGCTAGGCTAAACCTGGGTCTGGATTTGGTTTATAGTTCATGCTAGCTTTATGCTAGTTAGTGCTTGTCTGTTAGCTAGCAAAACTTTACTGGTACAAATAGCAGGTCATACTGGTGAATTTTGTGTGTGTGTGTGTGTGTGTGTGTAAGTAAGATACATGTTTGGGTCCACTCCAGCTTTGATTTATGAGTTTGGCTTTTTCTCTGACTGCAGTGTTTAGTGTACAGCATGCCCCTGTCAGCTTAGACTACAGCCCTCCATAAATTACCGATTATTTAAAGCAACAATGTGAGACTGTGTGTATGTGTGTGTATGAAACAGTATGCGTTCCTACACGTGAGAGAGCGAGAAAGGTGATTTACGACCGAATTGTAGGACATAATTTCAACATCATTTAGCAGATGGCTAGCTAATAGCTCATGAATCTTTGCCGTTTTTACAGTGTAATGTGCAGCGGTAAATCAGGTGTGTGTGTGTGTGTGTGTGAAATGGTTCAGTCACCTCCTCATGTACTGTGTGAGGGCCAGGGAGCCTTTGAAAAGAATAGCGCTAAGAAGAGCATTAGCGTTAACAAGTACAGCTCCAAGATGACTCAAATGTCTGCTTTATGTCAATCGAAATGCACACGTTTATGATAAATTCTTTTTTTTTTTCTCTTCCAGACGAGGCAAGGCTTGTCTACTTCTTCTCATGAATGGAAACAAGCTTCTGACTGGATTCATGTTCAGACAGGCATTCTGCAATACAAACACACTCTATTAAAATCCTGTTTCCTGGAGTTGAGCCATAGATACGCAGCTTCAGGTGTGTGTGTATGTGTGTGTGTGTGTGTGTCTGTTTATCTATATGTCTGGAGTTGGAACATGCATCATAAGTGAAAATATAATATCATATTTACAGCATGACGTTAACTTTAAAGGAAAGGCTCGAACAAACATTCACACGTTGCTAATGATGTAACCATCCGCCAAAGTTTGCAGCAACGTTATTTTAGTTTTACGCTGATTTTATATGTCAAATTTTTTATAAAAATATGCCTGTGTACGATGTCGGCATTTCAGGGGTGAAGCTAGCGTCTGTTCTTTTGCATTTCTTGTGCTAGAAATGTCTCCTGATGCTAGCATGGCTAGTCATACTGATTTAACGTAACACTGAATAAAAAAAAAATCTCACAAATTTCTCACACTAATGAAACTAAAATAAACATTCATACTTCTAGCTTGTCTCTGATTATTTTCCTACCGCAGCGCTACACACAGTGTTTTATTCCATACTTATTTGATTGTATACATCGTATTAATATTTCAGATAATATTCCTGAAGGAGAAAATGTATGTGTTTGGAACCACACACCATCAGATAAGAGTGTTTTGAGGCTGTGTGTGGAATTAGGGCCTCTCAGAAAAGTGACACCGGTCCCTGATAGGTGGTCCCGAGGTTGAGGAAGGGCCGGACGTGTGTATATGTATGTGTAAGTCTGTTTCCTTGGCCTGGCTGCCTCTTTATAAACCCCTGTCTGTTCCCCTCCCTCCTGAGGGAGCTCCCCTTGTCCGCTCCCTTTCCAAATTTATGCAAAGACAATAATCCCTAATTGCAATATCACTTTACGGGCGAATTCCTCCGGAGGCCATTAGCACCGATCCCTGATGACGAAGCCCAAAGTTTCTCAACGTAGTCATCCACTCTGTGGTCCAAGTTCCTTTTCATTTAGTTTGTTTGGTTAATATGTCTGTGCACTAATGTCTCTAATTTACTCCAATCTGAAAGTACTAATATAAATCATTAGTTATCATTACACATGGTTTTATTGCACTGTATGAGTTTGATCAAAATTAATTTAATAAAAAACTCAACAAAGAATGACCGACAAAGTAGAGCTAGAAAACTGCAGCTTTATAGCTTTAACATAAACATGCTTATGCCTTAATAAAAGTCATTTCCTTAGTTTATTCATTAAAAGAAAAAAAAAAAAACATACAGTATATACAAATTTTTGGTAATTTCTTTCTGAATTTAGTGTTATAATAATAATAATAATAATAATAGTAAAATTAACTACAAAAAAATTGTTAATATCCTATATAAAAACTTTTTAAACATTCCCCTTCTTCAAGTGAAACTGTGAATTATTATTTTTTCCCTATTAATTTTATTACAAGTATCACAGTTATACATGTGTTTTTTTTTATTTATTCCTAAATATTTGTATGAAATCTAAACTTTTAAGCAGTGACTGATAATTTAGTTTCTATATAATAATAATAATAATAATAAAATTGAATGTTTTTAACATGTTTTCATTTCATTCTGTATATTTAAATAGCAGTGAAGATGAAAACTGTTTTCATTTGATGTGTTGAAAAACTTTTTTGACAACTCTGTACATGATACGGTATACAGTATCGGTTAGTGGTCTTTTGAAAAGATTCATATAATTAAAATTTTATAAATATAGTGTAGATCCTTTGATGCTGAATGTGAACACAGTTTAACTGGAAATGAACATAATTTAAAAACAGTCACTACCTTTAGCAGTTTTTCAACATTTGATGACTTAAAAAAAATTAAACTTAAAAATAAATCAGACTTAGTGTAATCCTAATTCCTTCTGATCTGATGACATTCTGCTTCACTGGATGGGCCGAAGCGAGTCCGCGGTGCCTGTCCAAGCTGTCCAAACACAGCACACCTGATAAATCCGGGAGGATTACGAGACTTTGAACGTAGGATGAGTGCACATGTATGGCCTTTGACATGAAGATCCTCCGAAGATGCAGTAAATCCACAGAGATTCAGTCCGAAAGAAGACGAGAAAGACGCTTTCTCCATTAGGGAAGACCAGCTCTTGTAGAAGTGTCTAAAACACTCTTCATATGGTGCTGTTACAGGAAAATGATCAACAACAGTGTGGGCGATGAAGTGGAGTGACCGTTAACACCCTAAAGACGATTGTTATTTTCCCATAACCGCATGTCCTGAAGTCTTTTATTCCTCGTGACCAATAAAGTAGTGCTGTAGTATAGTTGTGTAATCAGTCAGGTTCACTGTTTAAGCGGTTAAATCATTAAGAAAATGTTCTCAACTGTAGCACACCACCATCGGTGATGTTAACATTTCTCTTACATAGGTTGGTTATTTACTATTGTTGGGGTTTTACTAAAATTACGCTGTCATTTTTGTCATATTTGTGGTATTTTTCGTGGTAAAATGTGCTCTCTCTCTCTCTCTCTCTCTCTCTTATCTAAACAAACTCTGTAGCGTTAAGTAAGACGTTCTCCTGTGTGCTAAAATATGATTCTGTTAAACACACGCTGATGATTGCGAGCCAAATCTCTGTGACAGAGTGTATCAGCCGTTTTCACTGGCATTGATAAATATGTTTCATCTGTCTCCATAAGACATTCCCATGCTCTCTATTCTCAACAATTCATTCCTTCTCTCTCTCTCTCTCTCTCTCTCTCGTGCATGCTTTTCTCTCAGCGCAGTCGATGTGTTTATTGAAACTCCCTGAACCCCAGCAGTGCTAATCGCTGTCCCAGAGCTCTATTCTCTGTCATTCTCTCTCTCTCCTCCTCCTTCTCTCTCTGCTGTAGGGAAACAGAAATGCAGAACTCACCCACAGGCATTTCTTTTCGCTCGATAAAATAAGAAAATGGATTCAAACACTTCATGTCGTGCTGTTACAGGAAAAGAATCAACAGCAGGGTGGTGAAATGAAGCGGCGTTACTACTGTTACCACTCAAAACAGTTTATTCCTCCTGTACTGCAGCAGTGCGTCAACGATGATCATTTTTCAGTGGTAATTTAATATAATGCTCTGTCTTTAAGTTTAATGATTTGCTCCAATTGTAGCTCTATACCTGCAGTGGTTACAGCTTCATCTCTAACACTGGAGACTCCTTCCATTAATGTCAAATAAACATTACTTGATAAATAATTTTTAATTCTATATTGCAAAACTAGAATGCAAAACTAGAAATGCAAATTCAAAACAAGGAACATGAACGAAAAACTATTATGCAAACCTATAAATGAGCATGCAAAACACGAAATATGAACTATAAATGCAAATGTAAAACAAGAAATTTGAATGCAAAAAATGTAAATAATAAAAAAAAATTCTTTGGTTCACTCATACTAACACTCTTCATCTCTAAATCATCTGTTATTGAGTGCTGCCTGTTGTAGGAAATGAATCCCCACCTTTCGACCAATCAGATTTGAGAATTTAATAAGTGATACTATATCGCTTTCGCCAAATATTTGCTGATATTCTAGATTTTAAACGCTATATGACTTTCCCTTACCGTGAGCAAAGTTGTCGTCTAGTAAGAATCTAAGCTTCTAGCATTACACAACGAAAGCAAACTTCCTACAGGATTACTGGTGACAAATCTACCTGTAGTGTACTCAACTAATCTGCAAACGCTGCCTCATTTATCATTTTCACGCGCAGGGAATCCGGCCGCAGCCTGCCGCGTTCGCTCGCCAAGCAACGCTGTTGAAAAAAAAAGTATTAGAATTCCAGTCATGCATCTCGAACACTGAACCAACACATGAGTCATGGCTGTTCTGTTCATGATTCCAAATGAACCCGTGACAAAGATTCAATGGACATCACAATGCGGCAACATTACCGCATTGTCCGCATACTGTTAAGGCACTGTAGAGCGAGACGGTACAGAAAGATAATGTAAGTGGATTAAAATCTGCCATCGTACAGTAGAATGAAGCAGAATGAACGAGCGAATCTTTATACTTAGCCGATTCATTTTGAGGAGTCGTTTTAATTCTTGATATTTTGATTCTGTAATATCGTTTGCATGACTTGATAATTTGCACGACTATTGATTTTTTGTTTTTTAATCAACTTTTGTTTATAACAGATATAAAAGGAAATAATTTCAAGCTTGTGCTTATGGAAATGTTCATTAAACGGTGAAAAGACAAATATTTGATCTATATTTTATCATTCTTTCCGAATCATTCTGATGTTTATTTGTGCTTCAGGATGTACAGGAGTCTCGTTTAGTGTTCAATAATATAATCCATGAAAAGAAGCTGTTGAAATAAAATGACTTTTTATTTTTTATACCTCTATACATACAATTATCATGTTATATATACAAATGAGGTCTAGATGTTTGTGCATAATGTCATAAATCTTTAAAAAAAAAACAATCTCAAATGAATCACTGTAATGATTTGTTTGAAAAAGATTCATTTTTAAACGATTCGTTTGTGAACTTTATGCATAAATATGTTGGTCAAATGAAGTGTGCATGTAATCAAAGGTGTGTGTGTGTGTGTGTGTTTGTATGTGTGTGAAAGAGAGAGCCTAAGCTAGAACAACTATTCTTGACTCCGTTCCAAACTGGAGCTGCAAGTGAATAATGTACGGCCCTCTGGCCTCTTTCTGCTGCAAGCCAGCAATATGAAAGCAACACAGTCGGAAAGGATTACACGTTGCCTCGGAACGTTCCAGCTTCTTGTCAACTTGTAAAAAGTGAGTTCGTAAGGAGGGAGGAGGGACGGGTAATTGTAAGGGAAAAGCGAGGAAAGGACGCCTGCAGGAAGGAAAGTGGATGGAGCAGGAGTGCGATTTTATACGGATGACAAATTGCAGGTATCTTCTTTTTTCGACTAGATTTGAATCCGCTGCCTGACGTCGAGCCAAATCCTAGACAGAAACACACACACACACTTTGTGTTTTCCCTCCAGAAATGACGCCCACTTTTAGGTTTTTCCGGTCCCATGTGACTCCGAGACCCACCAGAGATCTTGGTGATAAATGATCTCCCTCTTTCGCAAACATTTACCAAAAATAACACCGTTTTGTAACATTCCTGCACATGAATCGAATAAATCATTCCATTTCTACCAGTTACCACATGAGCCTTGGGTTCTTGGTGTTTACCGTAGCCTTGGTTACACAAATGTGTACGCGATGACATCACTAAGAGCCAAGCAGAGCTCCCACATTCATCACGACTTGGATTGTAATCCGCTGAGCCGTCGCCGTCGTGGCTAAATTTCCTCATAACGTTTCTTTTCCTTCTTTTTCTCATGAACGCAGCTGTGAATCTTGGTTGGACGCGGGATGCTCAGTTTGGGGGTGCGTGGTAACAAACGCGTGGTTCCTGTGATCCTGGGAAAGGTAATCGCTCCAGCTACACAAGGTTCAGCTTTATCGAACTCCAGAATGCAGCGTCTTTACTTTGAGTTTGTGATGAAGAATAATAATGTGTTAAATGGGATTATTGGACTGAGGAATAAAACACTGTAGGACATGTTAATATATGTAAAAAAATAATTAATGATAGTAGTGTACAGTGATTTTGAAGTTTGTTAGATTAAAAAAAATCACTGCACTTAAAACCTGGATTTGGAATATGTATATGTAATTAAATTGGGCTCAGCTTTGCAAACCGAGAATCATGAACGCAGAACAAGAAACATGACCATAAAACTAGAAATGCGAATGCAAAACAAGCAACATACTGTAAATGCAAAACTAGAAAACAAAAAACGTGAATGCAAAACAAGAAACTCAAACAACAAACATGAGCACAAAACAAGAAATGCGAATGCAACACACGAATCATGAATGAAAAACTATAAACACGAATGCAAAACAAGGAACTCGAATGCAAAACAAAAAACTCAAGTCTGGGATGCGTGTGGTGACTGGGGACAGTTCCACTTTTCCACGAAGACGGTCCTCGGCTGATGCAGACAGCTGTTGTCTGAGGACTCGTGACTGCAGTCGCTCGATAGTTCAGGACTGGAGCTTCCTACAGTCTACAGTCTACCCGAGCCTCCAGGAACGAACTGGACTCCATTTTAACTTAAACACATCTCCTGTTATACTGAAGTCTCACACAGTATGACTGCAGATCAATCCCTGTTATCAGTTATCACCCAGATGAGGATGGGTTCCCTGTTGAGTCTGGTTCCTCTCAAGGTTCCTTCCGATTACCATCTCAGGGGGTTTTTCCTTGCCACTGTCGCCGTCGTCCTCGGCTTGTTCATCAGGGACAGGCTTATCATTTTGATTCATACACATTCACATTTCATACAAACGTAAATAATTCTTCTGATTTTGTAAAGCTGCTTTGCGACAATGTCAATTGTTAAAAGCGCTATACGAATAAATACATTGAATTGAAACAACAAACGAACGCTAAATTAGAAATGCGAATGCAAAACAAGAAATATGAACGAAAAACTAAAAATGCAAATGCAAACCTATAAATGCAAATGCAAAAGGCAAAACAAAAAATGTGAATGCAAAACAAGGAACTCAAACAACAAACACGAACACAAAACAAGAAATGTGAACGCAACACAAGAAACTCAAATGCAAAACAAAAAACTCAAACAACAAACAAATTCTAAATTAGAAATGCGAATGCAAAACAAGAAATGTGAATGCAAAAAAAAACGTAAATAAAAATCCATAAATGCATTATCTAAGTCATAATCTTCAGTTTGCGTTTTGCCTTTGAGTTGATATCGCCTGTGATAGTTTATAGCCTTATTTTTTAATCTTTTTTACTTATTAACAAATGAACACTGCGTTTGTTAGTATTTTTAAATTAATACAGATTTTAAAGTATAATGTAATGTATAGAGAGGTTTTACTGCCCAATTGTAAGTCAGAAATCTTTCGTTTCTTGGTTTGCGTTTGCAGGAAGTTGAACCCAATTCGAGTAAAGTCTACTTGAAGATGATCTAAATTCCTGCTAAGTAAACCTTGAGATTTAACGACTTTTAGGAGATGATCTAATCTGAGTGGGAGGGGCCTAATTTCTTTCCCTTGTCAATCCCAGCAAAAGTGAATATTTAGATCAATCAATAGCCTTGAGTATGTGTAGGACAGCAGATAGTGCTTTTCCTTACAGCGTGTGACACTGTACAAAGCGTGTCTTAGCCGTAGCAGTCACATGACCAGCGAGGACTAGATGGCGTGAACAAATTAGGGACGAATGGCAGAAAATGAGGGTTTGGGGACGGCAGTATAAAGAAAAGGCTGAGTGAGTCATTAATGGGAGCTCATGTGTAACCACACACCTGTCATCCATGTTAGCTGCACAGTGTGTGTATGCACTCGGCATGACAAGAGTTTAACACACACCAACTCACACACCTCCACACTTCCACCCGTCTTTTATTTCTCCTTCCAGAGAAAATAGAAAGGTTGTGTCATGTTTTACTTTTTCTCTCCATCGCTCTAACTGATAAAGATCGGCCGAAAGTGAAGTGTGAATTCTTGGAGGCGTTTTTTGTTTTGTATTTTTTTTTTGTAAGCGAGCTCAGAGATTAGCGTATCGCGCGCTTTAATTCCAAACTAGGCTCGGTAACACGCGGGCGTAGCCCCAAGGCTGCGGTCAGGCTGAGCCTCTCACACAGGGGGCGTTAATTTGTTGGTCCAGGAAACATTAGAGTGAAAGTGTGTTTGGACAGAGAGATGGATAATTATGGAGACAGGCACAGGAGAGAGAGAGAGAGAGAGAGAGAGAGAGAGAGAGGCGGTTACAGAAAAGAAAGAAAACAAACAGCTTTGTGTTGGTGTGTTGCAGGAAAATAATCAACGACAAGCTTGTGTGAGGACGTGGAGATTATGGTTCTCATATGACACCAACTGTGTGTGTGTGTGTGTGTGTGTGTGGTATGTTGGGGGATGGGTTGATGGAAACAGTAGTACATTTAAACACTATGTTCAGGTCTGACTAGAAGATCTCAGATTACAACACACACACACACACACACACACATTACACTTCCCCAAAAACGGCAGGTGATTATGTAAATACCAGTCAGTGACATTTCTCTGGCTTCTGGTGTGTCATGTGTCTGAGCAGAGCCATCACGCAGGCACGCCGTCTGACAGGAACGACCCATTGTTCTCCCGCCGCGACACCTTTCATAAACGTAAGCCGATAGGCATCGACTCCGTCCCACACACACGCACGTGTGCGTGTGCATAGGTTGTGAGGATTGTGTAAGTCAGTTGTGGAATGAGCGTGGCATGGCAGCTCCTTTCAGATCTGTCGAGCGTGCCAATTAAAACATTCCAGGCCGTAGCCGTCGTGCTCTGGGATGGACCCCGGCGGGACGACGGCGAGCGCCTGAACCCACGCCGTTCTCCGCCTTCCAGCTCGTCTCCCGTAGCCTTGATGAGCTTCTCGTTTCTTGCTCGTGCTGCGCTCCAGCCGTGGACTGACAGGAATTTCCCTGATCTCTGTGATCGTTAATCATCGCAGCGCTTCAGCTCGCCGTGTGACGTAAGATAAACACATAGAGCAGCTTACGGCTCTGCGGCGACTCCACACCGATCAATAAAGCTGAGCGCTGCGTGAGGAATAAAACACTATACACTACACGCTACCACTACACACTATACGTTACAAGTTACTGTCTATACACTACATGTTACACACATGCTACACACTACACAATATATGTTACACTATATATTACACACATGCTACACACTACATGTTACACTACATGTTACACACATGCTACACACTACACACTACATGTTACACTACATATTACACACATGCTAGACACTACACACTACATGTTACACTACATGTTACACACATGCTACACACTACATGTTACAGTACATATTACACACATGCTACACACTACATGTTACACTACATGTTACACACATGCTACACACTACACACTACATGTTACA
>JAQMYI010000014.1:22358925-22370230 GCA_030014275.1 Clariallabes melas
ATTTGTTATTTTGTTTTGGGTTTTGTTATTTTGTTTTCCGTTTTGTTAATTTGGTTCTGAATTTGTTAATTTGTTTTAGAATTAGTTATTTTGTTTTGGGTTTTGTTATTTTGTTTTCCGTTTTGTTAATTTGGTTCTGAATTTGTTATTTTGTTTTGGGTTTTGTTATTTTGTTTTCCGTTTTGTTAATTTGGTTCTGAATTTGTTAATTTGTTTTGGGTTTTGTTATTTTGTTTTCAGTTTTGTTAATTTGTTTTGCACTTCACGGCCACCGTACATTCATCATGTTTCTGTAAATTAATTCCAAAATATACAATGCTTGTCCAAAATGTAACTGTAGTTTTAAGGCTATATCTGCTTATCTTATTAGACTGGCACAATAAACGTTTGCTTCTCTTGTCTCTTACACCTCCTACCTACTCCAAATTATTATTATTATTATTATTATTTTTACAAAATGACGTATTAAAATATTTTTAGAAAGCCAGAGGGTTAAAGTAAATCTGCTTCCTGCTTTAAATCCTCATTTTCAAAAACAGTTCCTCTTGTTTTTCAACAGAAAATGCTATCACAGTGCTTCGTCTGTCATTCTGCTGATTTGCCCCAATTTGTTTGACACCCACACACTCCAACTCTCTCTTGCCGAGTCAAGCCTGTGGCAATGACAGGTATTCGCCTTCAACCATGTTCCTAAGTCTTAGCAAAATCTACCACTAATGACTCATCTCTTCACTCCTGCTTCTCCCTCAACACCAGAAGTGCCGAGGGCATTTTGAACGTCCTTACACAATGACTAAACCCACATCATCTGCAGTGTTTGTCGGCAAACACCAGCATTCACCAGCGCGCACCTTCACTCTGATGTTAACTGGAGGAAGAAAAAAAAAAGAGCTGATAATTTAATGACCTAGTGTGAAAAGATAGAAAAACCTCCCAATGATTCTATACAGCTATGACATGACATGACAACTCCAACAGTCTGGTGTTTTTAGGATTTCCTTTTGGGATTAGGATTAGTATGGATTGGGATAAGGGCTGTGAAGGAGGTTGTGCTGTTCTGTGATAGCATGTAGAGCAACAGGAGACTGCAAGATGGTTTACAGGGAAGCTGAAGACTTGAATTTAACAAAGGAACCAAATAAGTAGGTTGTGCAAAGAAAAGAACTGCAATAGTGGGAGAATAGTGAAGATCCTGAGTCAGGAGTTATCTCGGTGTACTCTATGTCTACTATATCTAGCATGATAGTGGCAGTGGCAGCCTGGTGGTGCTGCAGCTTGAAGCCCCGACCTTCTGACCAGTAGCCCAGAACCTTAACCATTTGAACCATCACTGATCCGAGCATTTTAGGAACATTTAAATTGAAAACACCTGAACAAAGTTGGCTTAGTGGTTAGCAAACTTGCACCTCCAGGTTTGGGGTTAATTTCCATGTGTGGAGTTTGCATGTTCTCCCCGTGCTTGGTGGGTTTCCTCCCACTAATTGGTGTTCCCAAATTGCCTGTATTGTGTGAATGTGTGTGAATGTTGACTGGAGGTCCTGTTGGAATAAAATTGGAATGAATACATTGGTTATCACCACTGGCCTCCACGGTCCCTAGTTGGACTACAGAGGTTCCTAGATCGATGGATAGAACTAAGGTTGTGACTGTAATCTTGAATAAGGACAATCATACATACTTCTACATACTACTACTAATTTATTTTCCTAAAGATATTTATTAACATTATTAATTACGTTTTACCTCTGTTCTCGAAATTTCGTATTGTGAAACATATTTTCCCGTAGGAAATGCAGATAATCTGTTCGAGCCACCCCAAAATCTTACCCGTATTGCCAACACTATAATCATATTTATATTTTCATATAAAAACAAAACATTTAAAAACATGTTACATGTAAATGAAGTAAAATATGAAATAAATAGACATTAAACCTCACTTAACTTTAATTTATGATTCCTCTCGGCACCGGTTGCTTTAAAAACCAAACTAAAAGTGGTTCCCTTTTCTTCTTGATTCTGTCCTGGATAACATTTTTGGGACCCCATGGTGCTACTGTATGTCTTCACTAAATCATGCACAAAATGCAAATAACCCAGAAACAAAAGTAAACTTACTTTGCTTTCGACTGACGCAAACAAGTTTTGAACGGCTCCAGGTTCGGCTTGGTTCGATCGCTCGTATGCCAAAAATGCCTCATATGTCGAGGCTAATTTCTTGCCAAATTTTTTAAAAATTGTTTTTAAATCTTTAAATGGTTTAGCTCCCTCTTATCTTTGCAATTTGCTTGTACCTTACAACCCGACTCGCTCACTACGTTCTTCCGATTCTGGCTTTTTTGATGTCCCTCGGTACCGCCTCTCTTCAATGGGGGCAGATCATTTAGTGTTATTGCACCTAAACTTTGGAATTCTCTAACACACTTTCTCCGTTCTGTTAATAACATCTCAGTATTTAAATCTTTACTCAAAACCCACTTGTTTTCTGAATGTTACACCTTTGATTCGATAAACTGACCCCTTTGTTTAATCCACCTGTCTTCTGCATGTTTGTCCCTTAGGTCTTGTTTTGTATTTCCAGTTTGTTATATTTGATTTTTTGTTGACCTAATGTTTCTCTACTTCAGTACTTCAATGTCTGTTCATATTATCTCTTTTTGTTACATTTATTGTAAAGTGTCCTTGAGCTCTGGAAAAGCGCTATATAAATAAAAATTATTATTATTATTATTATTATTATTATTATTATTAAATTTCTGTTCTTAAGGTGGGGCGTCCATATGCCAAGATACCACTCTATTATGTTTATACTATAACTAACTTGCTAACATTTTATGTTACGTAAAATTTTTTATTTAAATTAAAAGACTGCCACTTTTATAAGCAGGTGATTAGTTGTCTCACAAGCCAGATTACTACATACAGGGTCTTCTGATTTGTTTCATTCATTTCTAATACAGTTTATCCTGTGTAGGGTTGCAGGAGAGACTGGAGCCCATCCCAGGGAACAACGCAGGGTCGCAGGGTACTCTATACCCTGGATGGATGGGGTGGCAATGCATTGAGAAAACAAGCACACACCCTACACCAAAACAAAACAAAACTGAGTACTAGGAGGAAACCCAAAAAGCATGAAAAGAACAAACACACCACAAGAGGTGAGATTCGAACCCACATCCCTGGAGGTGCGAGATTGGACAGTGCTAATCCATGAGCCACTATGCTCCATGCGCTCTGACTCTGGTACGCGTCATAATTAAATAAAGCCAAAAACAACCCAACCAAGATGTTTGATTATATGTGTAAATAAGCATTGTGAGGACCTTGGGAGACACTGTTTGGCTGGCTTCCTCGGACAATATGATGTAATCGCGGAGAAAATAAATGTCACGTAGAGGCTTAGCCCATTCTGTCATGCTCACGCCAGCAGTGTGAATTCCCTGGACAAGCACACCATATGATATCCAAGTTGGCAAACTGGTAAGCTTGGCAAAGGCGATTTTGTTTCATGCAAAAGATGGATCTCAAATAACAAAAAATCTATTGACTAAGTGAAAAAAAAAAATTTGTCGCAAAAGTTCTAAGAAGAACTCATGACTCTACACACGTCGGTATGATTTCTATTTGTTTTTAGAAACTCGAGAAACTCCTAAACCTACTTCTCCACTCTGAGGAGTAACAGCGGGTCTTCCAGTACTGCAGCAGTAGTAGTGTTGTGAGAGCCGTGCATACCTGAAGCCATGCAATCACATGTCTCTCCAACCTCAGGGCACATGGCTACCCCCGTCTCAGGTTACAGCCCTGCAGGCTCTGCTACTACTTTCCACGCTTCTACCGCGAAATTATGTTTCTGAAAACCTCCGGCACACACACAGAGGGAGAGAGAATGCAAGCAGACAGGAGCTTTTAGATTTGATGCAGCATGGTGTCAGCTACAGTGTATAATAACGTATGTAAAGACATGTTGTAAGGAAAATAACTAAGGCTCAGATGGGGTGATGAAAAACAGTAACATCTTTTCGGATGTGTTTTATTCATCTTATACCATGGTTACACTTTTGGATACTTTTTTTCTAGTTATAGTTACAATTAATGTCATAAACGAACAAAACATGGTGTTGGTGCTAAAAAGTGTCACATCTTGGTGAAAAAAGTGAATTATCAGATAAGATCATATAACACCATTTTTCATAATCCTTAATGCTTCTTATCTCCCGATCAATGCTTCGATTTTTGTAAATATGCATACACATTTGTATTTTTTATCAGATAAAAAGAAACGTATTTGCTAAATACATTTTCATGCCCTTTTATGTTTAAGTGTCTGTAGCTTTTTTATTTTGAATTCAAATCTTTCAACGATCTTAATTGTTATTCAGATGAAACTTGGCCAATTTAGATTTCACATGAATCTGAAAAGGTGTATTATTCTACAGTAAAATGCAAAATTATTAAGATATTGCAACATGAATGTGATATGGTTACGGACACTACAGATTTTTTTTTTTGCTTTTTAAGCTTTTAACCAAAAAACAATTTAAGCAAAAGTTTTTACGGGTCATACATTTCTAGAAGCTTACACCAATTTTACTATCAGTACTCATAAAGAAATATGAATAATTTGCATTTTTAATTATTATTGTTTGAAGCGAGACACTGAAAAATGACTATTTTTGGGGCACATTTAAAACCATCTCACCAAAACGACTGAAGTTGGCAACTTGAAATTTTTAGGGAAGCAAGATTGGTCACTTCCATGTTGCGTAAACTTCAGAAGTAGCTTCTTTGGCCCAGACACATTTTCTGTATTATATGTTTAACATAAAAAAAATTTATAGAATCAGCCCCAATACTGTGTTTTGACCTGAGAACGTCTGTGAAATTTACTCCGATTGTTCTAAAGCCCTGGTACTTAAGTCTCCTTCCACAAAATGTTTGTATAAAAACAGCAAGTTTTTAAATTACTTTATGCTTTAATGATGTACAGTCTTTACTGCTGTGCAACCGATATACAGTGTCGCAATATTAAACATCGCTTTCCTGCCAATCACCTTGACTGATGGTGGATTTGAAGAGCGCTGCGGGAGGTTTTAATTTGTTTTGACATGGCCTAATACCCCTCTTAAACCTGGCCATGGTCTAGACTAGAGCCGCTGACTTTAAGGTGGTTAACTGAGGCGCAGTAGCTAGTGAAGGAGACGAGCGTGCTCGAGTGCCTTGTGCCGTTGCAGCAGGAATGCTCCTGGCATGTGTCACGGAGACGGAGCGGGAAACAAAGTCGACGTCTCTCCTTCCTGTCTGTCAGAACTCACCCCGGCGGCTCTGCTTTAAACGAGAGGCTTGTGCAGGAAAAAGAAAAGAGAAAAACCCTCTATAGAATCAGAACAATACGTCAAGTCTGTCAATCGAATTCAACATTAATGTCTGCATTTCTCTCTCTGTATTTTGCGCTTTCTCCATCTACAGTAGATGTGACCTTGGACTCGTACAGGATTAAGCCTGGTGTCTTAAAAGCGAGACTGATGGCATACAGGATCTAGTTTGGTGTCTCTTTGGGTGTGTGAGGACTCTGTCTGTGTGTGTGTGAGTCAGGTTAGCATGTACTGTATGACAACAATGAAAGGAAGATAAAGGACTCTCTCTGAAATGAGTAACATTGTTGCTTCCAGAGACAAATGTATTTTTTTGTTGAAGATCTTTTGCTATTCCTTTTTGAAAGCCGCTCTTTAAAGTGAAAAAGCTCTTCAGCTGTCTTTTTTTTTTTTTTCCCGGTCTTTATTTATGCGTCTGTGAGCCAACCGTGCTTGTATTGGTGTGTGTTTGCAGTCTCGGGGCACTGCGGCGATGTTGAGTGCTGAGTCACACTCGTACACTCCAAACTGAACACACACCACCTCCTTCCCCCAGGCGCTCGTCGGCCATCTCTCCTTCGACATGCATCGACACGTATGAAAGCGAGTCATTAGGCATTAGTGCCATCTGTTGGACGGCAGGAAAAGAAACAAAAAAAAAACAAAAAACAAAAACAAAACAAACGGTTTGCAAAAAGCAGGACACTGATCATCTGCTCGAGGTTGTTTATTTTTTATTTATATTTTGGGCGAGTTTTAATTACAGCAGCCTTTTGCAACAGCCAACGCGTGTTGTTTATTAAGCATTCAAATGCCATGTGTTTGCATCGCGTGTTTGGCTCACGGTCACGCCTGGTTGAAAATCCACTCCAGGGCCGCCCGCTATTCAACGCCGCTTTATTGACTCGCTGTCCGAAACGCTACATTGTCCTTTTTATTCTAACAGATCAAACACCTGCCTCGCTTATGCAACATTGAACCTGAGCTTAACCAGAGAACCGGCTCCAGCACGAACGCCCCGACCACAAGCTTTTGTCTCGGCGGATAAAGTGCTTATGTTTCTTAGTAACCCTAATTACACACATATCAAGCTGCAAATAAAAGCAGCAGCTGGCCGCGTGCCGTGCAATAACTCATAAAAACGATGAACAAAATAATTAACAAAAGAGAAAAAAGGCCAAGTATCGTATTTCATAAGTACATGGTCAAACAGCGAGAGAAAAGAGCAGTGGTTAAAAGGCGGGTGTTGATACACTGTATCCGCCGGCGAACAATTCACCTGCCAATGTCTCTCAACGCCGCCATTGGAGGGACAGCGCATGTTTTTTTGTTACGCGCGTGAATGCGTGTGTCATCACTCTCCACTTTATCGGTCTAAACCTCAGGTGCAAAGAGCAGCAGCCCGCTGGACACCTTGTTGTGGTTACGTGTGTGTCCCACCTTTACCAGGTCCTCCTCATTGAAGTGTCTGCTCTCTCTGTGTTCGGGGTAAACACCCAGAGCTTGAACTGTAGCAAGCTTTCATTGCTGCGTAAACACGGCCTGATGGGATCTGCGCGGCAGGGACCTCGCCAATACCTCGTTCTGATGACAGGTCCTGTTAGAGGGGTTTTGTGTGAGACGTGGTACACAGGAACACTTATTTACCTACACAAAGACATGAGGTGGTGCTGCCCACAGCTGCCCAGCACTCAGAAGTAGTTTGTGCAAAAACTCCAGCTTGTGTGTGTGTGTCAACCAAAACATGGTATTGGTGCTAAAAAGTGTCTCACGGATCATATAACACTATTTTTGATAATACTTAACGCGTCTTACAGTATCTCCCGATCCATGCTTTGTTTTTCGTAAATATGCATACACATTTGCTAAATACATTTTCATGCTCTTTTATGTTTAAGTGTCTGTAACTTTTTTGTTTTGAATTCACATCTTTCAACGATCTTAACTGTTATTCAGATGAAACTTGGCCAATTTAGATTTCGCATGAAAAGACATAAACCTGAAAAGGTGTATTATTCTAAAATGCTAAATTATTAAGATATTGCAACATGAATGTGATATGGTTACGGACACTACAGATTTATGCTACACATTTATATTTTTATCAGATAAAAAGAAACAAAATTGCTAAATACAATTTCAGGCCCTTTTATGTCTATAACCTCTGTAGCTTTTTCGAATTAAAATCTTTCAACGAACTTAACTGTCATTCAGATGAAACTTGGCCAATTTAGATTTTACACGAAAAGACATAAATCTGAAAAAGTGTATTATTCTAAAATGCCAAATTGTTATGATATTGCAACATGAATTTGATGTGGTTACGGACACTACAGATTTTTTTTTTTGTTGCTTTTTTACCCAAAACCAATTTAAGCAACCATTTTTACAGGTCATATGCTTCTAGAAGCTTACTTCAATTTTAGGATCAATGCTCATAAAGAAATATGCATATAATATGCAATAAATTTGCATTTTAAATGATTATTGTCTATAAAATCATCTCTCCAAAACGCCTGAAGTTGGCAACTTGAAATTTTTAGGGAAGCAAGATTGGTCACTTCCATGTTGCATAAACTTCAGAAGTACGTAGCTTCTTTGGCACACAGATTTTCTGTATTTTTTATGTATAACATAAAAAAATCCAGCCCCAATACAGTGCAATGTGTAAACTATGTAAGAAATAACACACAGTGGAGCGGTGTGAGGAAATGCAAAGCGATTCAGAGTTACTGTTCGCATCCAGAAGCTATTTATTTTCCTACAACAGCACACCATGAAGTTTGCTAGATTTTACACTAGATTTGAAAATGAGTTATTTAGTTACAAAGAAATTAACCGACTTTTTTCCTAAAGACTTTAGATACAATGTTACCTCTGACTGTTTGAAAATGACAGGATACAATGAATGAGTTGAGGCTTAGATCTAATATACATTGAGGAACTGGTGGGATTTGAACTTTTTAAAGGCAAAGAGTCACACCTTCAAGTGTTTTATTGTCAACTATATCTTAAATTCCTCACCATGCTGTATGTAAAGGATAGTACATAAAGTAAAAACAAACAAACAAACAAAAGAACAAAAGAAGATTGTTCTGTTCAGCATTTTCCTGGTTCACGAAAGCCTCATCCTATGAACAAAATTTTTGGAATGGTGCTCTTCAGTAATAAATGGCACGGCCTGGGAAAACGGGGGAAAGTTTTGTACTAGTGTTTCATAACTAATGGAAAAAATAACATTTCTTGGTCATGGACACAGACGTCTGGCCAGACTGTACATCAGCGTTATTATATTAAGTTTGTCTACCATCAGGGGTTTCGGGGTTTGGCATCATGGCCGGCTTTTTAAAAGGATGAAAAACACACAAATCAAATTTAGCTCTGTTCTTGGAGAGCGCACACTAAAGGATTAAAGTGTTTCCCTTTCATTTTGTAAAAGAAGAGGGGAGAGGCATACCATTTAACCGGGATATTTGTTTCATGTGACGCCGATGTTCATGTGAAATTCCCAATGAAGAGGATTTGGGTTTGAACGTGATTAAAATGTTCATAAAACGGGAAGGTCGTTTGGGTCACGGAGACAAAACGAGCATTTGTCCTTCTGTGGAAGTCCGGTGCTGTGGAGATGACAGACGGCGGCCTCTGATTGGCCGGTTCCTGCTCGGATGGGATTTGCTGTCAACAGGTCCCAATTAGGCCAATCAGAATGGAAGGAAGTGGCTCAGAGAGGACACTTTGTTAGCGGCTCTGTTTGTGAAGCCGAGGCCGAAAACAAAACACAATCGGCTGTTCATTTTCTCCCTAACTGACCTGTTACTGATTCTGCCGAGGGATCCTGCCTCGTTTCGACCTCTGCATTTTTTCATGTCCGATGAGACCAATAAGGGGGGCATTGTTGTATGTTTTTAATGTAGCTGATGATATAAATGTGGCTTCGTATTGTGTCTCCAAGTTATGAAAAGCGGGCAACGAGTGAGGCGACATCCTGCTTTAAATGTGTCATCGACGTCCATTGAAGTGGCGCACAAAAATCCCGGCACATACAATATGCTTTTAGTGTCATGTGTTGGGTGCGTGCGGCTCGAAATAACACACAATGTGCAATTATATCACATTGTACAGAAAACTCTCAGCGATTCACAACAATCAGCTCACTTTGTACAATCTAACATTTATTTACAAGCAATTGTCCTACCATAGCTGTACATAAAGAGTAGGCAGATCGTAATGTACTACAGTATATGTGTTCACTCCTGTGTCTTAAAGGCTTACAGCCTGGAACAGAAATGGACTAAATTGTGATTACATGTCAGAAATCTACAAAAATAACCGTAATATTGCTGTGGATGGAAATAATTTGTAAATAAAAAACAGAGAATGTGTTCTGCTAAAAATTTGTTCTGATGCAACCGTCTGCCTTCTGGTTGTGTTTTGTCTGTTTATAATGGATGTAACATTGCTCTGCATCATTTTTGACATTTGGAATATATTTTTCTTGTTCTCTGACTGTTTTTCATCAAGTTTAACTGCACCTCATACCAAACCTCCATGGTCCTCATAATGCTTGTCGAGGTACAGTAGGTTCTGTGGGCTCTTCAACAAACTGTACACAAGTCACGTCCACTCAACTAAAAATGCGACTTCTGAAGGCAAACCGCCTGCGACACAACAGATGTCACTGTGACGGGGGAAAAAACTTTTCAAAGTACGGTTTCAGGTGTTTTGTTTGCAAATACATTTGCAAAGAAGATACATTTTCTCCTCCCACTTCAGTATTACGAGCTTGTGTAGATGTGACAACGTTGCGAAGATAAGACTTATATACATTTTGTTGTGACCTTTCTCAATGATAAGATAAGACTTAAAGACTTTAAACATGTAAATATTGACTCCAGTGATTTCTGTGTACATGTCCATGTGATGTAGAGTGAAGAGTAGAGTAGAGAAGATATTGGTCTTAAAAGCAGCATCGCTAATATTATTCTAAAGGGTTTAGTGGAGCGTGAGGTTGGGAATGAGCTTCAGCACCAGATCCCAGTCTCCCATGGCAAAACCAAACATGGAAATCCTTTTATATTGTACATCATGAACTCAAATGTAATGTTTTGGAATAAGTCGTTGTTTTTATAGTAACAGCTCAATCACATGGAAATAGACATGGGTATAATAGATGAGTATTTACCATATGTGGAAGGAGTCTCCAGTGCGAGCACTTTGTAACAGTCAGAGGTAACGCTATAACTAATTTCGTCAGAAATGAACAGGAGAAATTGTGCTTTATGGTTTCTGTCACTTTTTTGTCTTATTGAGTTAAATAATATATAGTATATATTATATATCAGTCTATTATATTAACACAATTGGAATTGTTGGTGAAAGGTTGTGATTCAAGAGGAATTTAAGCACAATTAAACATTTTACATGTGCAGTTTTTGAAAATTACTGAAAACAAAAAAGCAAACAAAAAAAAAAATTACTGAAGTACAAAAAGAAGCTGATTATTTTTCCATAACAACATGATACTTAATGGCTCCTGTTTTTAATGGCAACAGATATTAAAGGTCCAATGTTGTACTATTTCTTTAACAAGTTATCACATTTCTCAGAGCTCCCCCAACCCCTCAGGCTGCCTTTATTTCACTCCTCTTCCAAACACACCATTTCAGTGTCTATGTAAATGAGCTACTGCTGAGCCACGCCCCTCAAGAGAACAGCAGAGCTGAGCAATAATGCGGGGGAGAGTTATCTTCTTATATGTGGTCACATTAGTGGGAAAATCTAATTGTTGTGCTTAAGGTCAATATCAAAATGTTTTTTTTAGGGCCGGGACTTTAACGTGTTAATTTAGATTAATTAATTACACAAAAATAACGCGTAAAATTTTTTTAACGCATTTTAATCGGACTTATTTTTGCACCGCGGAACGTTTCTCACTGGATGAGTTTCGGCGGACC
>JAQMYI010000014.1:22479434-22491957 GCA_030014275.1 Clariallabes melas
GGGTGTACCCTGCCTTGTGCCCTAAGTCTCCTGGGATAGGCTCCAGGTCCCCGCGACCCTGAATACAGGATAAAGCGATATAGAAGCTGAGTGAGTGAGTGTGTGTACATTAGCAAAAGTCATGTGAAAGTTAAAAAGTCTTAGATCATTCTTTTTCCTGAAACACACTCATTACACACTCTCGTGCCCGGAACTCATCAACACACTCTCGTTGTTAAGTGGAATTTTGAGACTTTTGAATAATTTGAGGTGGTAAAACATCACTGTTTCTTTATAATCCTACAGGTGGCTCGCTCTAAACTATTCCCACACTGGCATCCAGTGTGGTAGGAATTAATTATTTGCTTTGAAATAATAATTACAGCGGATGATGTAACAGAGATATGTGCTGCTCACTAAAAATAAAGCTTTTTGCTTCATTTGATTTGAAGTTAAATGTTAAAATCTTGTATTTGAAGTTAGTTTGTATTATTTAAATGCTTTTAAGCTGTTTAAGGGTTTAAGTGAGAAAAGGAATGTAAGGAATGGGCTACATTTAAATATTCGTGTTCTTCAAGGTTTATTGTTTTGAAGCTTCAATATCTTAAAATTGTGGCAAAATCGGAAAAGTATTTAACATCGAATCAGGATATTGTGTGATAAATCATGATCCTTTGTGATATTAGTGTTATAATATCGTATCAAGTGGTGAGACATTTGTAAAAGATTAGCCATGATTCCCGTCTCTAATATATACACAAGTATTTCCTTTAGATCAATAAAACACTGACCATACAGGTGACTGTTTAGACAAAGATCTACATCATTAATCACAGTTAATAACCCGTGCTACGGTAGCTGTGGCTGTGGGTATAGAACAAATTACTCTTCACAGAACAGGAGATATGGACAGGAAACTCTACCAGAGAGAGCT
Source organism: Clariallabes melas (assembly GCA_030014275.1). Classification (NCBI taxonomy): domain Eukaryota; kingdom Metazoa; phylum Chordata; class Actinopteri; order Siluriformes; family Clariidae; genus Clariallabes; species Clariallabes melas. The sequence continues at coordinate 22,480,348 of JAQMYI010000014.1, forward strand.
TTTGTTTTTGGATCCACACGTTTAGAAACACTGCCACCACTGGGTCTGAATGAAGATTTTGACATGAAAGCTTTGTTATAAAAAAACGTACAATCCATTGTAGTTTAATGTTGTATGACGGCCGATGTCTGATGTTGTACATAGCATTTTTCTCTATTGTCGCATGCTATCATTGTTAAATTCTTGATCTTTATTGTCTCTGCAGACAACTGTGTTTTTTAAATTTATTTTAGTCCATACCTTTGAGAACTACAGTAAATCTACCATAAGATGTTTAGCCACACACAGTGTGTGAATTTGTGCCCTGGGATGAATCGGCACTCCGCTGCGATGAGCTCCAGGCCTCCTGCAACCCTGTAGAGAATAATCACTATAGAGAGTGATTATGAGTGAAGTCAGTATGTCGATGCTTCTTCTACAATAGAATAAGGCGAACATGGAGACGTCCCTGGGGTTTCTAGCTTGAATGCACAGAGGTGAACAATGACCTAATGGGAACTCCAAGTACAGTAGTGCCAAAATCTTTGTGAGTACATTTCAAAATGGCGACGATCCTAATATGCAAATTAGAATTTCAGTGTGATTTACAGTTTTAAGTAGACTTTTGAGTTTCTGTTCATATTCAAATATCATGAAAAACGTTTCTGAATATTTAGTAAATTTGTCGAAGTTTGAGGTTACAGCATGCCCTTAGAAAAGTGGGAAAAGTTTTTAGATGAACTCAGCGTTTCCTACCTCCATGGCGAGTCGACTACGGTGTGAAATCCCACAGCACCGTTACAGGTCAAGGGTAATGTCAGAAAACTACTGACTTGGAATTTCACATTAAATTTTCACTCTTTTAAGATCAAGTGTTACTTATTTCAATGAATATTCAAGGCACGGTCAAGTCAAACTGTGACTTTTGATTGTACAATTATTTTAATTGTAATACTGTAATAGAACACTGAGTTTAAAAAAAACTGTCAACATCTCCCTGCTACACTAATGCACTTATCCCAGTATTTCACTAGTGCTTGGACATCATCATGGTAGAAAGTTTTCTCAGAGCCATGATCGGACTGCCTGCTTCACATCTGAAACGCCGGCCTCCCAGGAACTCCTTTAATGGTCCAAACATGTGGAAATGGCTCAGGACTGGGGATGGGGATGCGGCAATAACTACCAGCCGAGTATCTGTAATGTGCAAGCGATGTTGGTGAATGATTGTGTGTACAGCTCTCACACACACAGATGGGTCACGTCTCCAAGTTGGCACTGTCGATTTTCAAGTATCAGGAGTTCCACTTCATGGGAACGACTGTAGTGTGCTCTGAGCCACCTCCGCCGGGATCATCATTCACGGATGTACGTATGGCGTTCTTTATACTGCGTGTGTAAACTGCGACAAGTGTTTTACTGCGACTAAGAGTCTCATCATCGTACTGTGCTTGACGTCTTCTGTAAATACTGTATCATCACAAGTCCCGGTTTGACCCGAACAGCGCGTTACTAAGTGGAGTTTTTCTTTTAACTTCAAAATTCCTTTCTAGAAAACAATATATCTCTGGTTAAAAACATAAAAGCTAGACTTCAGCAATTTCTTGTCATTATTGTTTGTGTAATTATTTCATCTTCTCCATTAAAAACGAAGACGCTGGAGTTTTCACTGACATTTTATAATTGTTCGGTCGGTTTTAACGCAAGTGTTCATCTGTCAATTATGTGATGGCCTTTAATGCCACAGCCCCTTTTTCTATCTCCGTGCTCTGTTAGATAAATTGCTTTATTTGCTTCTTTAGTCAGATAATCGATGTGTCCGATGGCAAGTTGATTAAGTCCAGAAGACTGTGTGAAGAGCAGCAAGGATGTGAGTGTGTGTGTGAGTGTGTGGCAATGACAAGGCTTTTCCTGGATCCGCTAGTTATTCTTTAATAGTGCGGCAGTTGTAGTACACATCTTCAGGGACTTATCCTGATTGTGGCTGCAAATCCCCGGGCAAATCTAGCAACCTGGCGCGGCGATGTAGCAACACGAGTGAAACCGGTGCTAACCTACTTTCCGCTGTCATATCTCGCTCCGGTGAAACGGAACACCCTGGAATAAAAGTGCAAGGCAAGCATGTACAGATCTTTCATTGAAGACGTGCAAAGTGTGAGCAAGGAGAAAGCGGGAGGGGGGGAAAAAACAACAATAAAATAAGAAAAAAGAAAAAAAAGAAGCGTGTATTTTTAGAGCTATGTTTTGACGCCTGGTATTAGCGTTGAAAGCTGTTCATTGCATATCTGGGACAGATAAAGATCGTAAAAAAAGACAGGGAGGAAAATTCAATTAGTTTAGCAGAAAGAGTGGTGAGTAATGGCTGTGTTGCAGTGGAAAAAGTGTGTGTGTGTTCTAGAGGTTAGGCCTAGACTCTATTAAGAACCACCAAATACACAGATTGTGTATGCATGTGCGAGAGAGGGAGACACAAAGACGAGACACGGGCTGTTAGGAGACGCTCGTATTATTCTGTTTACACACATTCAACATTTTAATGTCTGTTCTGAACATCTGAGGAGTCGGAGACGGATTTAGAAAAACTGAAAATACACCGCAAACTCCATTGGTAAATAAGAAGAGGCTGTTCCTGTGCAGGAAAACACAACATTCGCTTTCTGTTTTATACATTGGCTTTTATTATTTCATGAAATTGCCTGAATATCTGAAAATCCCACTCGCACCTCGGCTTTTACAAACTCTCCAGACATCAAACGGTTTCGAGGGGAATTCATGCGAAATCTTCATCTGCTACACACGCAGATAGATAGATAGATAGATAGATAGAAGCACTGCCACCTTGCACCTCCAGGGTCTGGGTTCGATTCCTGTCTCTGTGTGCATGGAGTTTGCGTGTTCTCCCCGTGCTTGGTGGGATGGAGATGAGATAGATAGATAGATAGATAGATATGTGGACAAATTATATTAATAGATAAACATTGCAGTGTGTGGCAAGATCTACAGACAAATGGATAGATGGATGGACAGATAGATGGAAGGACATGCTGGGTGGATGACTAAACCGTCAGAGAGAGGATGGATGAATCGATGGATGGATGGATGGATGGAGGAATCGATGGATGGATGGAAGGGAAGATGGCTAGACCTTCCTAGGAAAAGATGGATACATGCACAGATAGACACATTTGGGTGAATAGCAAACTTTAAGCACATGGATGGATGGATGGATGGATGGATGGATGGATGGATGAACACAGTTGGAGATGGCTAGACCTTTAGCCAGATGAACTGATTGATAATCATAGATGATAATCATAAAAGATGATGATGAGGATGATGATGATGATTATATTACTATTGTTGTTGTTGTTGTTGTCGTTAAATGGGGCAGTAAATCGTACTCAGCTTGCAGGATTTCTGCATTTTTATAATTAAAAAACACTTTAAACTAAAAAAAAAATCTGGCAAATGAGAGAAGTGAAATATGACGTAGACGTTGCTAACGAGCTGCTGCACTAAGCGGATTAGAGCAGAGCGAGAGCACGGAACATAAAGAACCTTTTAATCCGTCACGTTCTCTCGTTCGTTAATCATCAGTTTAATTAGCCAGCCTGCCTTTCCCTTATAATGTGTTTGAATAGTGCTGTTTTTATAAGGATGGAACGGCAGCTGGTTTAGGCTGGAGACAACTCAAAGTAAGAGAGAGTGTGTGTGTGTGTGTGCGAGAGAGAGAGAGAGAGAGAGAGAGATTAATACTAAGGAGAAACAGAAAGAGATGAAGTGATGAGTAGAATTTTTGATGATCAAAGAAGATTGAGCAAGAATGAGATGGATGGATTGTGAAAGATGAATGAAAAAAGACAGATGTTAGGATATAAAGAAAGAGAAATGGATGGATGAGGTGGACTAAGAGGTGAAGAGAAATGATGAGAGATTAAGTGATGCAAAGGGTAATGTAGAAATTGAGAGACGGATGGATGAGAGACAGACAGGTGGAAAGGTGAAGAGATTTTGAGAAAATAGACAATAGTAGATAAGAGGTAGATTGACGGAGATGAAGTGATGGATGCGTGAAGAAACAGAGATGAAGGGATCTAGGAACAATGGGACAGATGGGAGACATGAGGGATAGAAAGACAAAATTTAGGGGTCAAATGGTGGATAGATGGATGGATAGATGAACAGAGAAAGATAAATTTATTATGAAACTTTAGGAATACAAAATGTTAGAAAGAGGCATGGTAAAACCCACTCATCCATCCATCCATCCATCCATCCGTCCATCAAACCAAACTTTCATCCATGCATTCATCCATCTGCCTGAAGTTTATCCATCCATCCATCCATCCATCCATCCATAAGATCAGATCAGTTAAGATAACTTTATTGTACCTGAACTTAGACTAAGATTAAAAACCCTTGAAATAGCCATAATATTTAATTCATAAAACTAAGATTTACTATTAACATACTAAAGCCATAAATACAGTAACATTAAAATACTTAATCCATAATGCTAAAATAATAATCCATAATAGTGCAATACTTAAACCTTAATATTAAAATCCATAATAATCCATAATATAAGATATGTAATTATGTTTTAGTAATCCATAATATTAAAATAATTAATCTGTAAATACCTCCATGAAATAAACATACTAAAAAAGAACACAGTAGTTAGAGTCTGATGACACTGGGGAGGAAGAGTCTCCTACTGTATGTCGTTCCCTTATGCAGCGAGGATGAAGGAGGTCTGCTGCTGAAACTCCTGAACTTATCAGGTGTTTTATTGACAGGGTGACAAGCAGAAATGCTGGTGGTCTATAACAACCAGCAGTTTTGCCAGCATTCTGTCCCTAACCATCTTCTTTAACTTGTGCCCAACAACGGACAGTCTGTTTTGCACCCCAACACACCACAGCAAAAAAGATGATACTTCCCATGAAAGACTAATAAAACATCTAGAGTATGCTGTGACAACCACTGAAGGACCTGAGTATCCTCCGGAAATAAAGCCGGCTCAGGCCCTTGTTTTAGACAGCCTCAGTATTAACAGACCATTTGAGCTTAATGTCTACAGTAGTTGAACACCATTTCTTTAATCTTCACCAAGTTCATCTGTAACTAATCCCTGTACTCATCCTCCTGTCCACTCTCAACACACTCAACAATCGCTGTGTCATCAGAAATGTTCTGCAGATGACACGACTCAGTGCAATCCTTAAAGTCTGCAGTATATGTAATAAAAAGAAATGGAGCTAGCACCGGTCCCTGGGGAGCCCCAGTGTTGCTTATCAGATGCTCAGACTTACAGCTCTGTAGTCTCACAAACTGTAGTCTGCTTGTCAGATAATCATTGATCCATGTAACTAGGAGGGCGTCCACCTGCATGTCCTCTAATTTAACCCTCAACAATCTAGGCTGAATTGTATTGATGGTGCAGGAAAAAAAAATCAAAGAACATGACATGAACTACAGTGTTAGGTCTATCCCGCGAAGAGATGTGCCCATCCGCAGTAGATATATCCCTGCATCCTTCACACCCACATGAGTCTGAAATGCGAATTAAAAGGGATCTTCATGTCATGTCAACTGGACTTCTTCCTAGTTCAGTAGAAACATTTCACTACTCATCCGAGTAGCTTCTTCAGACTGAAGATGTGACTCAACTTCCAGATAACCTTACCTGGATGACTGAGAATCTTCACAGACATGAAGGGAATCTTGTGATGAATGACACAAAAGTGGTCAGAGGTGTTCCATGACCTCCATAATACTATTGGATCAGTCTGTCATTCGTTGCCACACAATGTTATCTTCTTAGGCATTGGGACCTTCTGAAGGTAGCTGAGGTTAAAGAGATGCTGGAGTACTCCACATAGCTGGCTAGCAAAAGTTATCTATCCATCCATCCATCCATCCATCCATCCATCCATCATCTATTAAACCATTAATGTATGCATCCATCCATCTGCCTAAAGGTCCATCCATACCTCAATCCATCCATCCATCCATCTATCTATCCATCATCTATTAAACCATTAATGCATGCATCCATCCATCTGCCTAAAGGTCCATCCATACCTCCATCCATCCATCCATCATTTCACATCTTCTTTTAATTTTGTGAAGTTACTTTGAGACAATGACCATTGTTAAAAGCACTATATAAATAAAACTGAATTGAATTGATTGTAGGTGTAGAAATCCTGGAAATGTGTCCATCCATCTGTCAGCCAATCTAGCTATTTACCCAACTATGTCCAGCTTTCCAACTATCCATTTATCAATTAGTCCATCTATCATCATCCATTAAACCATCCGTCTGCCTGAAGGTCTAGCCATCCATCCATCCATCCATCCATCCATCCATCCATCCATCTGCCTTAAGGTCTAGCTATTCACCCAACTGTGTCCATCTTTGCAACCATCCATCCATCCATACATACATACATACACACATATATCCGATTCATCCATCTCTCTGAACATTAAGCCCTCCACCCAACTGTGTGTCCAAACATTTATCCATCTGTCCATCTGCCTGAAGGTCTAGCTATCCACCCAACTATGTCCATCCTTCCATCTATCAGTCCATCAAGCTCTTAATTCATCCATGAATGGAGAGGTGCCTGGAGGTAGATGGGGTAGAAAATTGAATAGATGGAGAATGAAGAAATGAACAGAGATGGCAATGAACGGGTGGAGAGAGATGAAATGACAAATAGATAAGTCAAATGAAGAGATAAATTGATGAAGTGATAAAAAAGCTCGAAATGGGTAGATGAACTGATGGGGAAAGAAAGACAAGCATGGTTGCCTGGAGACAGATGGAGAGATGCAGAATCAGACACAATAAGAGATGAAGAGATAAAAATAGAGGGATGGAAAAGAAAACTGAACCTATTGTTGAGCTCAGAAGAAATATAATATAAACCATAACTCTATGTGTATGTGTGTATGAGCGTGTGTGTGTGTAAGATGGGAATATAGGCTGTGAACCCTTTTCACGCTGATTTGAATATGTGGTCAGAGGTTGGTAGTGTTTAACAGCATGAAGAGAAAGCGGTAAAAAGAAAAAGAGAGAGAGAGAAAGAAAGAAAAAGAGAATGAGTCAGGCAGGATGATGATAAACGTCCTAGTGAGAGCGAGATTTAAATAAAAAAGAGACGGGTGGGGGGGGTGGAAAAAAAAAAGCTGCTGCCCTTCTTTAACCCGGTGCCTGAGCCATCCCTCTCTCTGTTGGAGTGCCTTTCTAAAATATTCATCTTATCCATTTTTCATTGTGGTCTAATAAAAGCCTACCTCTTCATTAACACGCTGCCTGAGCTGCTCGTTCATCTCGCGTTCCGTCTGCCGTCATGAATATTTTCTTTACTTCTCGTTAGTGTAGTGCGCTGCAGATCTCGAACCCTCGCTGCTCCTGCACTCAGGAAGGGTTCCTGTCAGTGTGTTCCTCTCAGCATGTTCCGGTCAATGAGTTCTTCTAAGAGTGTTCCTTGCGGAGTGTTCCTCCACATGGTCTTCCCAGAGTGTTCCTTTAAAAGGTCCTCCCAGAGTGTTCCTCTCAGTTTGTTGCTCTTAGTGTCTTCCTCTCAGAGTGTTCCTCTCAGAGTGTTCCACTCAGTTTGTTGATCTTAGTGTCTTCCTCTCAGAATGTTCCTCTAAATGTTCCTCTCAAAGTTTTACTATAAATGTTCCTGTCAGTGTGTTGCTCTCAAAGTACTCCAAGTGTTCCTCTCAGAATGTTCCTCTCAGAGTGTTCCTCTCAGTTTGTTGCTCTTAGTGTCTTCCTCTCCGAGTGTTCTTCTCAGAGTGTTCCTCTAAATGTTCCTCTCAAAGTGTTACTCTAAGTGGTCCTCTCAGAGTTTTCCTTTCAGGGTGTTGCTCTCAGGGTGTTTCTCTCAGAGTGTTACTCTAAATGGTCCTGTCAGAGTGTTCTTCTTAGAGTGTTCCTGTCACATTGAACCTTTCCATGTTCATTTCATGGTGTTTCTCTCAGAATATTCCTCTCAGACTGTTACTCTAAATGGTCCTCTCAGAATAGTACTCTTAGTGTTCCTGTCAGTGTTCCTTTAACAGTGTTTCAGTTTAACAGGAGAGAAAGTAATAAAAATGGACAAAGCCTGTATTAGCCAAGCATCTCAGTAGCAACTTGTAGGAATCACGCTCAAAGTTCCTTTAGGACTGAAAATATTCCAAGATCAGAATACAACATTCTTCACTTCCTACACTTTTTCATGTGATGTCACTGTTTACGAAACTAAGATCTGCAAAGTACGCTGCACAGTATAGTGGATGTTGTAATTGTGACAAGTTTCCATAGGTTCAAATGGTGTAAAAGTGAAATGATGAAATCAATGGCAGTTGTGTGACTCTATAAGACCACTCCAATCACAACTGTTTAAAGCCCCTAAAATTGAACTATGTTGGACTGTCATAATCTGATCAAGATGATTTTGAAAAGTAAGTGAAACTGGAGAGAGGGTGAGAGCGTTTTGCTTGCGGAGGAGGGAGTAAAATGTAAAGAAATTATTAATGCAATATTCTGTCTACACTCTCTTCCGCACGTTTCTCGGCCTGAACATCTTTTCCTTGCTAGGAAGGACACTTCTACAGTACATTTTGGTAGAGGTAGGAGTGGTTTCCTATTTTAAGAATTTTGATAAATTGCTCTTACTCCTACTCCTAAAAGTAGGACCAAAATTTCGTTTGACTTTTTGGCCACTTAGGAGTGATTTCTGAGACACTTCGTCAATGGGGGCCCTGATCCTTACATTGAGAAATGGAGAAAAATTAAAAGTATCTATCTAAAGATAAAGTGTGAGCGGAGGCAATTTGAAAGCATCAGTGCCGCCTGTCAGTTCGTTGCGCGTGTTAATGAAATTATACTCATGACAGGGACTAAAAAAAATATACAGTTATGTACACTCAAATAATTTAATATAAATAAAAAAAATTATATAAATAAATTTGATTATTTGGAATGTGTGTGCTATAGGCGATACCCACAATTCCATACAGTAAATGCAGATTATTTTTCATTGATTTCACTCTGCGTGGTGGGAAAATGTATGAATCTGTGCACGATCTACGGTGCTGTAAGAGCAAAGTTGAATTTATTATTTCCGACACTGTGGCTGTGTCACTGTTTCTAAGCTGCATCTTTGCTCTTACTGGAAAAACACGTGCAGTAGTAGATGAAATAGCATACGAAATGTGCGTTAATGAACCTATTACATACCGCACGCGATGTGTTAAAAAAAAAAGACGCATTCCAAGTATTCAAGTATTCCAATTTTCATTCCAAACGTATCTTTTATGAGCTCCGTGTGACTCGGTGTTAATAAAACGTCTCTCTTCCGCACGTGTCTCGGCCTGAACATCTTTTCCTTGCTAGGAAGGACACTTCTACATTTTGGTAGAGGTAGGAGTGATTTCCTATTTTAAGAATTTTGATAAATTGCTCTTACTCCTACTCCTAAAAGTAGGACCAAAATTGCGGCAGACTTTTTGGCCACTTCGGAGTGATTTCTGAGACACTTAGTCAATGGGGGCCCTGATCCTTAGATTGAGAAATGGAGAATAGTGAAAAGTATCTATCTATCTATCTATCTATCTATCTATCTATCTATCTATCCATCCATCCATCCATCCATCCATCCATCTAACTTTATTGGTTTTTGTTGAGACTGAATTTATTTTTCACAATAATGTGAAACCGATGTGTGTGTGAGTGTGTGTGTGTGTGTGTTACAGCTAAGCAGATAAGCACTAATTAAAAAGAGTGATGTTGAGTGTAACATGCTGAGATTGTAGAGTCTTCATGCTGAGGAGAGAGATGAGTAGAGAGATGAAGGGTACAAAAGAACTGAGAGAGAGAGAGGGAGAGAGAGAGCGTACATACTGACAAAAATAATGTTATTTCATCTTTTTATTTTGTACCTTTCATCCTTCTAATAAAACAAATGCAATTTATTTTCAATTATAGTAAAATAAGGTTGTCCTTGACATGTGTGTCATTGCTTATTCTGTCTCTTGGGCACTGGAGTAATTAGTGTGTGTGTGTGTGTGTATGTGTGTAATATACACAGGCCTTATCATGAACAGCGGAAATTTATTACTGAAAACAAAACCGAGCAATCACAAAGCTTTTTATTCCCCTCTGAGATTTTTTTGGAAGATGGTGAACAATTGTGAAAAGGAAAATAAATTTGGTTTTCATCTCCTGCGATGAAGTGACAGCGAAACATTTCTCTGTGTGAAGAAAAGTGTGAGTGTTTCTCTCGTTTCATTTTTTTTTTTATTCGAAAAGACATTTATTCTGACAGAGCGATGAAGAGATTGGAAGAAAATAGGACACATCAGATTAAAAAAATGAGTAACAATAGAGGTATAGAGAGACAGATTTATGAATGTGAGCTAAAACATAATGTAGAGAGATGGATCAGTAGAAATATAAGAACATAGATATAGATAGATAGATAGATAGATAGATAGATAGATAGATACTCATAAATGGAGATGAAGCTACAATAACATGATGGACTAATAGATGAAGAGATCAAAAAGTTGTCAAGGTAGAGAAATGAAGGGATGAACAGAAGAAGAGAGCGATTGAGGAAAGTAAAGAAAACCTGGAATGGAATGATGAGAAAGAGCTGGAGGAATGTGGAGATAAATTAAATGAAATAAAAGAAAGAAGAGAGCGTAATTTATGGAGAGAGGTAGAAATGTATGGATGAGAAGATGATTTAATGAGAAGGCGTAGGAATGGAGTGATGTAGAGAAGATGAAAAAGTCGTAAGTCTGAAGAAAGAACAGAAAGATGGCGGATAGAAATGAATGAATGGAGAGTGGTAAAGTAAAGAAGAGCTCAAGAATGATGGAGATGGAGGGATATGACTGATGGGAAGATGAAATAGAGGAAAAAAGAGAAAGAGAGGCGTGAAATGAATGGTTTCGAGATGAAGAGTCGTTAAAGAGACTCGGGAATGGAGTGGTGTAGAGAAGAAGGCAGGTGGATGACTAGATGGGTCAAAGTAATCAAGAAGAGAAAGATGAAGGGATAGAGAGATTATACACAGCATCAGACGGAGGGATTGGTGATAAGATTTGAGAATAAGATCTGTATGCACACACTGAAAACTCTCTAAGTGTTTCTGATACTTGGCTAATTATCATTTAATTATTCTATATTACAGCAGAGTACTGATTTACACCACCTGTGTGTGTGTGTGTGTGTGTGTGTGTGTGTGTGTGTGTGTGTGTGTGTGTGAGAGAGAGAGAGAGAGAGTCAGGTGTGTGAGACATACAAAGAGACAGAGAGAGAGAGACAAACACAGAAAGTGAGACAAATATAGTGTTTTAAAAAAATATTTTATTTCCTTTATCTTTCCCTCCCTCTCTCTTTCTTGGAGCGCACGGTGTTCCTGCTGGATTAGTGTCTGAGCGCATTAGCATTCTGCGTAGCTGCTTTTTTCCCACTATGTCACTAATGGCTGCTCAGCTTCCCCAATCAATGACATCATAACCACATAATTGCAGCTTATTGATTGTGTGTGTGTGTGTGTGTGTGTGTGTGTGTGTGTGTGTGTGTGTGTGTGTGTGTGTGTGTGTGTGAGTGGC
>JAQMYI010000014.1:22637724-22648475 GCA_030014275.1 Clariallabes melas
GTACTCGGTATCGGTATCGGCGAGTACTGAAATGCAAGTACTCGTACTCGTACTCGGTTTCCAAAAAAGTGGTATCGGTGCATCCCTACAAATTATCTATTATTGTCTAAATCAGAAGATTTTAGGTTATTGTATGTAATAATGTCATAATTTTCAATATATATTTTTTTTAACGTGCAGTGAAATAATTTTACGACTGTCTTGACAAGTAGAGAAAATAAACAATTTTACAAAATTTTACTACAATTTAAATTTACATTAAAGTTCAAAGGATTTAATTTAAATGTTTACTTAAAAAAATATAAATAATAATAATGCAATATACATAAAAATAAGAATAGAATTGAAAAAGGAAAATATAAATTCTAGAAATACGTATGATACAGGATTTTTTTTTCCTTCTTTTGGCATTACACTTTTCCCTGAGCCTCCTTTTTTGTCTTCTTTTTTCCAGAGGGCTAAAAATCAGAGGTCAGCACTAACAGCAGACCCTCTCAGAGGTCATGACCTCATGAATAATTGACCGCACTCCGAAGGTCAGAAGTCAAAGCAGGAGTGCTTCCACTCACAAAAGCGACACACACACCCCCGCTATTTTTTTTTCATCGGCGACCCACAATGCCACTGCTCACCGGACACAATGATAAAGGGTTTCGGTCAATGCTTTTTCACTTTAGACACCCACTGAGGCTTTCTTGGGCCTATATTGGCACACAGCACTTTGTACAGAGGCTTTATACCTGAGTAAAATCAATGGAATGTGAAACGTTCCTGTACACCTCCGTACATGCTCAGCTTGAGTTCCGTTCGGATGCTTGGCTGTAAATATCTCGGAGTTTATGAGCAAATTTCCAGAAAGAAAATGCAAACGGTTTTTATATTTTAAAGAGTTTATTTTTTTATTTACTTCTGTAGCGTTGCAATTGTTTTGCATCAGCAAATAGCATCAGCAAAACTTTAGTTTTATGAAGTTAACCATTGCATCTTTGAGAAAAAATAGATTTAAAAAAAAAAGTCTTTAAAAGAGAGAATATTCAAATTTTGGACTTGGATAGCTAGCAGCAAGACGTAAGAAGAAGAAGATGTACGACAACATGACAACTCGTAATAGCTAGTTGGTAATCGAAATAGTTGTAAATGTGGAAATATAAATGAATGTCACTTAAACCCATGTAATTAAAGACTAAATTGTTGCTAGGTTGAATAATTGGATAATTAGTAGCTAGTCCCAAATTTTTATAAATTAGATGTTGCTCATTTGTATTTAATTATAATGTCAAGTAATGAAAAGTGTAGCTAGCTGAATAATTAAACAGTGTCCTGGATAAGAAATATACTCAGAGTTTAAACAGAGCAACTTGCAATACAGCTGTCATGTCCTAATTTGTATCCAAAGCTTTTTTCTGTCACCATTTATCACAATGTCTACACAAAAAGGAAATTGAAAAGATTGAAAGTAATCACATTTATGAACCGAAAAAAAAAAGAAAATAAAAGCCCAGCTCAGCGACACCGAAACAGAAAATGTGTCTCTGCAAAAATCTGATTAGCATAAGCAGCGGCTGCTAAGAAATCATCAGTATTACGGAGGCGTCGCAGTTCATTTGGACATGTAATGGAAGGGCCGCTTTAATTTCGTCTGCAGCACGCGTGTGCGCGTGTGTTTCTTCGCAGGTCAGAAGGCTGGCGGATTGGTGTGAATTTATTCACGTCTTTAAAAGCGTCTCCTTGGTGGGAATTATCGGTTAAAGTGTGCCTTTTAAACACCACACATGGCTTTTGCACATATTCATTTATTCATGCATATTCATAAGAGCCGCAACCCCGGATCGCTGATATCATTCTCCATTGGAATCTTCTGAGTTTAATACGGAGAAGAAAGGGTACTTGACCTATATGTGTGTGTACAATTGCAAGAACACCGGCTGTTTAATATTGCATACAATCAGGCATAATCAGCGATGTTTATGTTTATGTTATAATGCAACTTCCACATTTCCTGAAAACAGGAACTGATTGTTGAAAGACAATACAGGTTTGGCCGCGAAAAACATGAAGCAGAAGCAAAACATTTCTATAATAAAAAACAGCTATATTATTATTTTCTCTGAGGTTACCACTGGAATCATTAAACACATCCTCACCGTCTTTAACGTTTTTATTTACACCCTCCATGACTCTAGTTATAGCTACGCAGCTATAATCCAATGTTAGCTTAGCTATCTTGACTAGCCAGGCTGTTTACATGCTTAATAAGAACTTGTCTTTTCTTGAACACCAGATTGACTCGGCTTGCTTACAATCCACTTCCCCTTCCGTCATGTTAATTTTCATGGAATTACAGCATATTCTCTGTCATTACAACTGTTTGTTGTTGTTGTAAACACTTTTGGTAAACTGACTGTTAAACAGCATGGACTGTTGTATGTTCGCAACCTATGAGCACTTTTATTTTTTTTATGAGCACTTCACATGCACAGCTGATGTGTGTGCACTGAGGGACGGGGCAATTAACAGACGGGTCTTTGAAAGAGGGATTGAGCGAATTAATGCCCTGCATGCAATTAATAACAGAAAATTAACGGTGTCATAATACTGTGACAGGCAATCACAAATAAACAATTATTTATTACAATAGTTATTATTAATTATTTATGATTTATCTATTAGTGATGGTTAACATGTTCCACAATCAATACGGAAAAATGTCGGACATTTGCAACTCTTATCATATCGATACAGCATTACACAAGCTAGTTTAAAACTTTAGCTAGTTTACATACAATAGTATGCTTGTTTTTTTTATTCGTTTCAGGTCCCCTTAATGAAAAACAAACCTGTTTAAAAAAAGTGTTATGTTCATTATCTTCATTAGAAGAAACTGTTGTCCATTGTGTTTACATTGAGCTTCTAGTTGACATTGAGAAATCCCAGAAAGAGTTGAGGTAATACAAATGTGGATGTTTGATAGAAGTCCCCATAAAGGTCCACAGAAAGTGTAACTTTTTAAAATGTTCTTAGTATAGCAATGTCACAAATTCAACTTTTGGTTAGTTTGTTTGGGATTAATGTTGGTAAATGTAGGAGCACATGATTTAGCTACAGAGAAATACTGAGAAATCGCAAAATGGTTAAAAACAACTTGAAAACAAATGTTTTTTTCTTTTCAGGTTCCCACAATGACTGAAGAAGTTAAAGAAGTTTGACTTTCTGTATGATTGTAAGTATAATTAATTTTTTTTCATATACAGTATAAAAACTTTTTTTGATTCTTTTAGCAACTAGGGTTAGAGTTAGTAATGCTTTAATGTATGTTAGCATGAATTGGTGTCAGATGTAAAGTATTATAAATGTGTGTGTTCATTTCAGGTCCTCACTTTTTTTTTTACATTTTGCTGGTCCTTGTTAGGAAAAAAACTTACGTTTAGATAAAGGTGGTAATATTTCAAGTGTGTGTGTGTGTGTGTGTGTGTGTGTGTGTAAAAAGTTGAACTCAGTCCCACTGCAGGTGTTTTTTAAATTCTAGTTCTTCATCTTCCCAACCCCCATCCACATCCCTGCTCTGACCTGACGTCTGTTTGGATTTTAAATGATAGAGTGTGTGTGTGTGTGTGCGCGTGCATGTGTGTGTTTCCTCATACGCTGTGGTTTTGGATGGTCCCCGTATTTAGGAAACTCCATGTTAAGGCTAATAGAAAATGTGGCATTATTAATTTAAATCCTCCAGCAGTTTGTGTGTGTGTGTGTGTGTGTGTATGTGTGTGTGTGTGTGTGTGTTTGTGTGTATTTTCCTTTTGGTCATACAGCAGTAACGTGATACTAGAAAAAGTGTCTCTGTGCTATGATTTTCCAGAGCCACTGGGTCATTTATTTTATTAAACTTTTTGTGGATGAACTGTTTGAACCGAGACGCCTGAACACACACACACACACACACACACACATACACACGCACACAATTTTTTGTAGGTTAATTTTAAACACAATTTAAGACACCATCTCATGACTCAAAACTAGCTAATTTGTTACAAATGTTTATCTGTCATTAACTAGCATACGATCGATCTTCGCTATGTGCAGTGCTATGTTTTTAGTAGGTCACTAGCTTAGCCTAGCATTGCTAATCTATTATTTGGTATAGGATATGCTAAACAGTCTTAAGAAGTTTTGTAAATGATGTCACATGATAAATTTTGTGTTATTTTTAAATTCACTTTGTGAAATAATGAACAAAATTAGCATCTATTAAATTAGCAATTTTCTACCAAATCAGGCTTTTGTGTATACTATGGGAATAAAAAATTCAGACAATTTCTCTTCCTCTTGTGCACACACACACACACACACACACACACACACACACGTCGCATGTCTGATTATGGCCTGAATTGAGTTTGCAGTTTATTCAATTAAACTAACTGGATCAGAGAGGTCATTTCACTAGGGCCTGCGTGCTACATAGCGTGGCGTGGACGATCTGTGTGTGTGTGTGGCCGGCTTAGTTCTCCAGTCCTACGTGGCAGTTTTGTTTTTCCATGTCGACGCCACACTGAGTGACACTCTTCATGTCATTACAGTCTGAACTTTTTGAAGTTCACACACACACACACACACACACACACACATACACACACACACAGCTCTCTCTCTCTCTGTCTTTCCATAGCTAACCTTAAGGAAAACAGATCATCTCTGGGACACCCCTTAAGTGCCATCACACTTGCCGTATGTTTACTCAACCGCTGCTCGCTAGCCAACCTTTAGCTCACCCGATCTAGCGACAGATATTTATTATTCCACCAAACATAGACTACTAGCTACCAATCTACAACGCTAGGTGCATAATCTGGCTCTGTGGCGTTCTGTTAGCGAGTGAGCAGCATCACGCTATCCCGGTTAGCGCCGCAACAGCCATTTCAAGGCTAGTTTGGTCTGCGGCGTTTATCTGAAACTTCCCTGAGGAAAACATGATTCGATCTCTTCAAACTAATTTGTAAAAAAAAAAAAATGCTGCCTATTGTGTCTCAGGCACTTCGTTCTGATTAGAGCCCGACTCTAATTCATTTCAGTTCAATACAGCTTCATTAGCATGAATGCTGTGTCATTAGTTAGCAATTAGCATAGATAAAATAATAAAGAGATGCTAATTATAGTCAAAAGCAAAGACAGATTGAGGGAAAAAACGCTACTCATGAACTCTGCGCTTCCCCGAGCAGCCGTATTGTATTGTCATTAAGTCTGGCAGTTTCAAGTGTGTGTGTGTGTGTGTGTGTGTGTGTGTGGTAATGTAATCCACACATGCTGATTCACCAGCCAAGAAAGAGAGAGAGAGCAAAAAAAACTGGCTTTCTCCTGAGGCATGGATATGAGCACCTGTGTGTGTGTGTGTGTGTGTGTGTGTGTGTATGAGAGAGAGGATTGAATTAAAACAGAGAGAAAAAAGACACTTATAGTACTCATCTCTTGAAGTAGAACATTAACCTTATTGGAGGACGACTGATTTCTCTCTCTCTCTCTCTCTCTCGTGACCATTTTGACCTTCTGATATATATGTGTGTGTGTGTGTGTGTGTGTGTGTGTGTGCACGCTTGTGTAAAACCCCCACGAGAAGCCAAGAAGCTTTAATGTCAGAAAAAAGAAAAGACCTTCCAAGGGAGAGCAAAGCACGTAGCATTATCACACTGAAGCGTCTCAGGAGGGTAAAGACAAGCAAAAGAAGCAGAAGGGCTATACGTATGTTCTAACCCTTTTGCATAACAATAACGTAAATGCAGTGCCTATTTATTAGAATATTTACGGTAGCCCAGCTACTCCAGCAGTTACGGTAGCTTGTTTTCTATGCGAGACATAACGCTAGCTTGACATTTGTTTGTTTGTTTTTGTTTTTTTCCCTTTTTTATCCGAATTTTCCGATTTTCTCCCCCTAATTTTGTCGTGTCCAATTCCTCCCAGTCACTAGGGGGCTCCCACATTAAGCTTCTACTGCCGCTCAGTCGCGAGGGCCGTAGACCGACCCACGTGTTTCCTCCAATCACCGACCATTTTTCCGAACTGCTCGCTCACGCACAGTTCGGGGCGGCGTAACACACTCGGAGGAACAGCGCTATCCGCTCCCTTCGCCCGCGCGAGCTCACAGACGCCCCTGATTGGCTTGTAGAGCCGTCATTAATGTGGGAGCACTAAGTACCTCTCATCCCTCCCCCCTGAGAGAGCTCGGCCAATCAGCTCTCTCTGTGCCTCCGGCTGTGAGAGGAAAACAGCATCACCCGGGGTTCGAACCAGCGATCTCCGGATGATAGGGCAAGCACTTTACCACTGCGCCACTCGGAGGCCTAAAACGGGGTCTTAAATCTAGATACGGGCTAATATTATTCACTTCCGGTGTTGCGCAATCTTCGCGGAGCAAGGAAAGACACGTAACAACAACAATTTCTAACCAAACCCAAAGTGTATACAATGAAACAGTCAAATAAACAAATAAGGTGCACCAACAAAACAATATATACAAAATATATACAACTACAGTATAAACAATGTGTGGAGTGTATGCGTGTGTGTGAGTGCGTATGTATGAATGTCCAAGTCCGTGTTATTGTAAGTGTGTAATGGTGCACGGGAGAGATGGCTCGGCTTCACCGGTAAAAGATGTATAATCCGGGAGCACGAGAAAACGGAACGAGAAGGGTACTGAATGTGTCCAATGAAGATTAATCCCGTCATGGAAAGTAATCCTCTGTAACTACAATCAATCGCTCTCTCTCTCATCCAAAATGCAGCGCGCTGTCTCATCTCTCCGTCCCGTGTGCTACGTCGGTTCTGGCTTTATACCGGCACACGTGACCCGATAGGTCATCGGGGTTCCCTCGCGGCACAACTGCGCATGCGCGCGAAAGCTTAACCCCGGAACCAAAACAGCGTCCTTTGGGGAACGAAATAAACCGTATAGGGTAGTTTAAAAAGGCCTGGTAGTTTTACTTTTTATTTACTACTTTATTTTAGCCTAATAAAACTAACCCCTTATGTGGCTGCGCTACAATACTAATAAAAAAAAAAAAACTACCTGATAAGTTTTTAAAATCATCTTCTTAATCATCCTCATCTGGAAGCTGTGTCACACTCGCTTTAATTTTTGCAGATTTAAAAAAATTGCCTGTTTCTTAACTGAAATGTGGTCGGTTATGTAATGCTACTTCCTTTACTGACATACAAATACTTTTTCTTTAACTTTTTTTTTGTTGTTGTTGATAAATAGTGGTTGGAAATCACTTTTTTCTTTACTTCAACAATAACGCAGAAGCCATAAAAGATTCATCAAATTTAAGTGAAAAAAAAAAACTGCACTAAAACAAACAAGCATAATCCTGTTTTGTTTGAGGTTGTTGAATACAGTACTGTACTGTAATGTGTTGTAGAACTTTTGACTGGCAGGATATGTTAATGTAATTTTCTTATTATCTGGTTGAAGGTCATTTCTATGATCCAGGATAAAAAAAAAATAAAAATAAAAATTTAAATTTGAGGGCAGATGAGTAGCTCTCACTGACTCAGACCTTTCACACAGTGTGTGTGTGTACAGAAAGCCCCTGGGGTACATTATAAAGGTCAATGGACTTGAATTGCCCTGCTCTTTTTACGGCAAATGGGCACATCGTTTTGGACGGCTGCTGGCCATTCCAGTCACAATTCAATTCTTAAATTCATTCTTCAAGCACTTTTCATTTCACGGTGCTAAGTCTGGACTGGGGGGCTTCCAGTGTCTGGCTCCATCTTAGATCTTTTTAACCAGTGCTGTTGAAAAGGCATTACTCTGAAACCTAAATGGCCTCTCCCAGACATTCCTCTGTATGGGTTTTAGTGGCATCATCATGGTACACACTGGGCTTGTGTGATAGAGATTTCTCCCTGTTTTATCATTTCAATTGACTTAATTAATCAAACCTCATAAAAAAAAACAAATGCTTTTCCTTTGTTTCAGGTTTAAAGAATGCGAGTTTAGGTTTCTCTGTGGAATTTCTGTATCGTCTCGTTGTTTACTTGAACCCTAATGACTGGCTCTGTTCAGCATCATTGTTCACACATTTGTCATGGACATTGAAAAATAGCTGCTAATTTGGAACCTATACGGTAATCAAAACAGACCTCTGAACAGAACAAATAATCCCGCTGTACATTAAGTTATTAATTTTAGTACTCAGTAATTATTATGCAATTTGAAACACAAATGTCTGTTCGTTCTTGTCAGTTATGGACACACAGTTCTGTACTGCGCCCAGTAAAGTAAAAAAAAAAAAAAAAGAGCAATAAATAAGACAATTGGTTTAAAATAATTATAATTTTCAATTCTGTTTATTTGTTAAAAACTCAGCGATATATGCAACAGTTTTTCATCTAGCACACATGTACTGTTTACGGTTACTAAAAAAAAATTTTTTTTAATGCTTGTGCCATCAGATAACGTTATCAGATGTGTGTTCTTACTGAAAGTGCTTCTGTGACTGGTTGTGAATGTGGGTTTTGTCAGGCAGCTGTTCTCTCCTCAGTACTGCGGACTCAGACAGTTAGTGTAATTAATCACTGTACAACACCTGGGACACGCCCAGTCATACATATATTTAAACATCCTGTGTTGTTCAGCGGCTCTCGTCCAATCAGAACTAAACTGTTGTATAATCTGCGGTAAGTGATGTTCTAAAACAAAGTGTAAAGACAGTGTACATTAATCAGTGTGTGCTCTCTGCATATAAAGTGATCGGGGGTCAGAACACACCTCATGGTGTACAGCAGGGTCCCGTTGTCCACCAGCCGCAGGAGTTTATTAGGAGTCGTCATGTTGTGAGCCACTGACTTTTTCCCATTGTGGAAGAAGGTATCAGGCGTCCAGATCTTGCTGGCCAGAAGGTTGTTGAGTGGGAGAACCTGCATGGGCCCGTCAAACTTCAGCCTCTCATCTCTCCAGCTCTGTCGGAAGAACACGTCGATGGTGTATTCCTGGAAAATAGAGAAAGAGAGAATGAATCAGGGTGGCTGTACAGTACAGTATGTGTCACATACAGACGGGTGTGTGCGCAGTTTAGTATAGTTAGCACTGAAGCTATCCGTGTACGCCTGAGGATGGCATTGCAGCGTGAAAACTGAGGATGAGCGACCCTGAACCCACCTCGGTAAAATATGATGTGTCACCATTAACTTCCTAGAGAGCACGAACATCGTCTAAAAGCATGCTGAGTTATTTGAACTAATCTGCTAATGCAGACTGGCTATATTACACTAATCTAGGCTACTTCTTGCTAATTTACATTCCAGTAGCTAAGTCCATTTAAAAGTAATGACTTTCACTCGAGTACTTTTCTGGCTTACATTTTATACTAAATGCAATTTCGGCACATTATCTACACTTTTATTAAAGGATGATTTCTCAGTACTGTTTCCACCCTTGATGACGACTTTTCTCTACTCGTCTGATTTAATGCACTCTAAGCTTGAGGATGAGTCACGACAAGCTCTCCTCCATTCTCACAAACGACTGGCCTTGATTAGTCAAGATTCTCGTCTGACCTTGTACTTCAAAACATCACATCGCTTTTTCCTACAGGATTGTTGATGAGCAATCCTTAAGGCACACTTCAAAAGATTAAACTTGGTTGAATATGTTTTCCTCAGCCCTCGCTCAGGAGTATAAAACAAGCCATTTAAATTGTTTTGTTTTTTTCCCTACATATTGTCAATGCACAGATGCCATGGAAACGTACCAGTTTAAACCAACCGACCATCCACTCTGTCTTTTCTGAGAGAGAGATTTTTAGCATTTTAGAGTGGGAGAGAGAGAGAGAGCGAGAGATGAGGCTATGTGCTACAGATACTGTGATGAACAAATGACCTTGGGCTTTTTTTTTTCTTTTTCTTTTCTGAAATCATTCGGGAGATTTTAATGGGACTGGTATAAAAGGCATCCATAGTTGAGCTCATATGAATTACAAATGGAAGCATAAGTGCGAGAATCCACTTAAATAAAATCGGATTCATTGTGTTTGTTTCCTGCATCATTTTAACGCCCGGCTCAGCTTATATAGCACACAGTTACTTAAAAATTCCCCCGTATCCATCTCTGATAACTATAATGGCTTCCTGAGGGAAATAAACAAACTGGTCTGTTAACTTTAAAGGTCCCATATTTTACTATTCCTTTAACAAGTGAAGACAGGACTCAGATCTCCATCAGTGCGTGTGTATGTGTGTGTGTGTGTGTGTGCGCGTGTGTGTATGTGTTAATGCTTCAGCAGAAATACCCCATGGATAATGCGTTTTTTCACACCAGAAACTCGCTCTGCTTCACTACTACTCCAAATGCAGTTTCAATGTCTATAGAAATGAGCTACTGCTGATTCACGCCCATGGGAAAACAAGCCAGGGGAGGGGTTCTTCTTATATGATGTCACAATAGGGGGGGGGGGATCAAACAGTCTTGCTTAAGCCAAAAAGAAATAGTAAAATATGACCTTTAAAGTTTGTTTTTTCTCACCTCACGGTCTTTTGTACTCACACTGGAGACCCACCTGAATGCCAACTTCACATAATAGGTGCAAATACTCTTTATTTTCTTTATTTAATTTAATTTAATTTTTTTGATATATAAAGTGGAACCTCGGATTACGAGCATAATTCGTTCCGGAAGCAGCTCGTATTCCAAAACACTCGTAAACCAAATTTAATTTTCCCATAGGAAATAATGGAAACTCAAATTATTCGTTCCA